>JABASP010000177.1:0-71850 GCA_019776565.1 Sminthurinus signatus
AGATGATGATGAAGGTAGAATGATGCGGCATTAGTTGTTGAGCTGAGCCCAGTTCAGTTGAGTTGTCTCACTGCCTGCTGTGCTCATTTATGTGCAACAGACTAAATTTTTGAAACAAAAGACGGAGGACTGAATGGGAGAAAAGAAGAAGAAGAAAGGAAATGAAAGGAATCAACAGAGAGAAAGAGAAATAAGAGAGTTAGTTTAGTTTAGACGTATTTGTTCTCTGTGAATTCAAATTGAGATTCAGCACTGGTTTTTAACTTTCTTTCTCTTTCTCTCCTTCTTTCCTTCTTTCCTTCTTCCACTCTTGTTTCTTGTTCAGAGAAGCGCGCGAGGAGGGGGAATCCTCTAATTCTATCCCTATAAATACACAACATTTATATCAAATGCACTAGTCAACTGAACAGACTTGAGTTGAGCTCCGCATACAGACTTTTGATACACTTTTGCACACACTGTGAAGGCAAATGGAGCAGGAGGAGCGGCAGTGCAGTGAGCCAGCAGCAGGAGCAGGAGAAAAGTCAAGAAGAACGAGGACGGTCTCGGCCTCCGTCTCGTCCCTGACGATGATGAAAGGTTGGCAAATTAATTATTAGGATAAATTTTTTCTCTCCCAAGAGTCAGGAGTGGAGGAGCTTTTAATTAAAAAATTAACATGCATACACTTTTTCCCTACAGTCAAATGCACACACACACACATCTCCAAGAACAAGAGAAAGAGAGAAACGGAGGATGGATGCACAAGTTGAATTTGCCATGCTTTAATACGCCGCCCTTCCCTTTTTTCTCCTCGCATGGAAAAGACAAGAGAGACAAATTGAAACAAATTGTGTACGACAAAATGACAAAGGTATGATTTTTCACCCAGACGCCGAATGAACATGAGCACTTGTCTTTCTCCCCATTTAAAAGAGGACGACAGACAGAGCCAAACAAAAGGACAACGCTCAACTCAACTCAAAGTAGTTGTGACATCATCATTAATTAATTTGTAGGATTTTGATGAGTCCCTTTCTTTTTATCCACACAGATTTTTCTCCCCTTCTTTTCCTACACAAATTCTAATTTTTATAATCCACATTTCCATTTTTCATTCATTCATTAATAATATGCAAACAAGTTGAACAGTTTCAAAGTCTACAACTAATTTTCAATTTTAATTGATTACTAATTTATATAATAAACTACAGTTTTTACCTTCAAATAATACTGTTTTAAACCGTACAGTTTTTGAGGAATAAAATAAACTAAAAGTAAAAAATAAAACAAATGACATGTTTCAGCTGATTATGTTTTGTTTTGAGTTTTGAGCTTTATAGTAAATAAAAAGCTGTATTATTTATTATGTACTAGAGAGAAAAGAATATTCTGTGGATCTTTTAATTAAATCCTGTTACAAATGATAGGATTCGTGCCAGAAAAATGAGCTGCTGATTAAACAATTAGCCATAGCAAGATTGTGAGCCAGTGTAAACATGAACTGTGTAGGTATACATAATACATAATACGAATGTAGCACGAGTAAAATACAGAGCAGCATCAAGTGTGGCAGAACGACAAGTCAAGTCAAGTCAAGTTGAAGTTGAGAACTCGTAGTTTAAGACTTGTTCTTTTCCACGTGCACGGAAAAGGGAAAAGTATAGACTCGATTACACATCTGTGCATATTCACTGCTCTGCTTGCTTTCCTTTCCTCTGAATTGGGTTGGATCGGATGGAGGACGGTAAAAAGAAAGAAAGAAAGAAACTGAGAGGAAAGTCGACTAGAGTTTGAGTCAAGTGGAAAAGAAAAGTGAACTCAGGAAATGAAAGAAACAAACGATAGTAAATTAGTCACTACTCACACTTTAAGACTTCGTCGCCAGTCATTTTCACCAGTCTTCTCCTTTTCCTTTTCTTTTCTTTTTCATCTTCTCTTCAGTCTCTGTTTAAATTATTAAGGTTTCCTTTCATAAAACAATACCCGACTTCATTTACTCGCTTCTCTATTTTTCTCCCTTTTTCCTGCTCAAGAGTTCATCAACTCTAAAAATAATAATAATTCCACAAGTCACAAGGAAAAAAATCCAAGTAAAACTGTGTAATTGTGAGTCAAGACAAGTCAAGGGGAAATGATGACGATGACGATGGCGCTGACGATCAGGATGAATCTGACAACACGTGTACTTGAACACACAAGGCAGAAAATTGCGAGAAAAGGGGAAAAATCCTTCCCAAAACAAGGATTCAACACACACTTACACACGTCACTCTCTCTGTAATTCCACCCTGGAAAAAACTCTAGTCTCTAATTCAACCCGGAATAACAAAAACCACCACAATCATGAATACAAATACATAAATTATATCATACTTTTTTCGTTTCCACTCCAGTTTGCCCATCATTTTACTGTTATTATTATTATTTATTATTATTATTATTATTGAAGCTCCTGTTTAACCGCTTTTGACAATTAAATAGCCATTCATTCAAAATTTAACGACTTTTACTTTTACTCTAACATATCTTTTCTAGAAAAGTCTAGGTACAAAATAGGTAAAAGTGTAAAAGTATTCCATAGAAAAATTGCTTAGAAAGCAAATACATGAAATGACTTTACATGAAAAAAACACCAAAACCATGTAGACACAAATGCGAAAGCCACATTGAGAATTTGATAGAAATGAAGCGGAAAGGTACATTTGTTTAGCAATTTTTCTCTCCTTCTCCTTTCAAAGTTCCCACTTTCCACCTTCACTTGAACAAGTTTTGAATCAAGTGGATGGAATTGGATCTACATCAACACGAACATTTCCACACACAAAAAGAAAGATAGAAGACGGACCAGAAAGTAGAACGACCGTCTTTTTGTCCTTTTGTATCCACAAACAGGAGCGAGTGAGAGTTTGAGTGAAATGAGAGAGAAGGGAAAAGGTTGTGAAATTTGAGAGTGAAAATAGTTTTGAGACATGAGAAAAATGGGTTAGGAAATTGATACGGAGACGGGGAACAATGTCAATAGTCAATAGTCAATACACAAGTACAATGTGGTGGGAGTTTAGTGGATTGTGGATCCAGTCAATTTTCCTTGTAATTTCATCCGCGGAATGTACCTTTCCTTTTCCTTTCTTCAGTCACTTTACACTTTCCACTCCCAACTCCCAACACATCACATCTTTAATCTTTAATGCTACCAAAAGTTTTCAAAAAGGTATCTTTCTTTCTTGTCGCAACCCACAATCCAAAATCTATGCACAAAAAGCTCCTTTCTCCACACTTTATATTCCTATTCTATTTTCTAGTGCATGACAAGTTCCCTGTAGTAAAACCGAGACACGGAGTTTATCTCCAACTAAAATGTTTGCATAGTACAACAACACGGTTTTCATCCACTTCATTTCCACTAACAACTACACATTCACATTCCCAATCCTAACCCAATATCCTCACTTTTTACATTCAAAGTCAACCTCTTTTCCTTTTCTCCTGACTTGTTTTGTGGAGGAAATATGTGTGAAATTTATCCCTTTTAGATCCAGATTGGAGTGCATGTATGAAAAAGATACAAGATAAAGAGACTTTTTTCTTTGGGTAAAAATAAGTTGAAGGTTGGACCTTTCTGTTCGTGTCCTTGTGCTTCTGCTTGTCGGTCTCGGTGTTCGGTGTGCAGAGAGGAGTAAAAGTAAACTTGATACACATTTCCCCTGTTTTGTCCCACCTCTTGACGCTTGACGCGGATGGGTGGAAAGTGGAAAGTGGAAAAGGTACACACTGGAAAACTACATGAGAATAAAAAAGAAGAAACAAGTTTAGAGGTATTCTGTGACTCCTCTTGACATTCATTCATTCACTTTGTGTGTAGAATTTAGATAGTGTGGTGTATCCATGTGGAGTCGGATCTCTCCAATTTCAAATCATGTCAAGTCAACGTCGTCCTCTTTTTCTCCTTCTTCTTTTACTTCTTTTTCAACTCCTGGTGAACCAGGAAAATCAAATAAATTTCTCTCAATTTCTTTCCTGCCAGCACACTTGCACACTTGACTACTCCTTCCACTTTCCCGACTCAGGTTAACTTTAACTTTCCCACTTGAAACCTTCCGACGTTTCCCTCTCAAATTCAAACCTCACACTTCCAGTCACTCACATACTCTTTTCTCATCTTCCTCTTTTCCTCTACTCTGAAACACGACAAAGGATTGTCATCTTTTTTATCTGCAATTGGATTGTGTATTGTGTCAGACTCAAATTCAAATTCAAATTCAAACCATCTCTAAAACTAAAATCAAGTCAAATGACAGACAAAAGACAGAACCGAGAATATAAAAAGTGTCAAAACCAAATGAAATTCAAGGGTCAAACTCCGATCCATCACGTT
This sequence comes from Sminthurinus signatus, assembly GCA_019776565.1. Lineage (NCBI taxonomy): Eukaryota > Metazoa > Arthropoda > Collembola > Symphypleona > Katiannidae > Sminthurinus > Sminthurinus signatus. The sequence goes on from JABASP010000177.1 coordinate 4,358, forward strand.
CAAAATTCCAAAATTCAAATTGAGAAATGAGAACGGACACCAACAAAATTTTGTTTCAAAATCCAAAAACCCTGAATTCTGACATGGTCAAAGACCAAAGACCAAAGACAAAAGAAATATCTTCTTCAAATGAATCGATTCTAAAATGAATAACGCAGAATATTTAATTTATGCTAAATATGAATTGTCGTCATAAATGACGAGATGACCTTAAATACAAATGCAATTATTGAGACAGAGATTTTCTGTCTAGATGCAAAATATGAACAATGAACATTGAAGATGAAAAGGTCAAGAATCAAGAATCAAATATGAAATCTGAAAAAGAAAAAAGAAAAGAGATGGGAAATTGAATCTTACCTTGATCGATTGTCATTTTGTTAGGCCGTTTTGAGTTTCCCATGGGATTTTTCCTCGAGTCTCCAATATTATTATTATTATTATTATTGTTACAAGTATTCCTACGGAGTTTCCTAGTTGAACGCTTAGCAGTAGCAGTAGTAGTTGTATTTGTATTTGTAGTAGAATTAGTAGTTGTGGTTGTACAAGTATTATTATTATTATTTGTCTCTGTGCGTGAAGACGGACTCATGCAGACTGGCGACTTTGAGTCGGAATCGGACGGCTCTCTTTCTCCCTCTTCCTCCTCGTCAATCACCAAATCATCTGAAGTCTCCTCCAAATCAACTGAAAATTACAACAAAAACAACAAGTCATGAAATAACTGTACACTGTACATGTTCAATAATTATTACTTATTACATTTCATTCATTTCCTCCATCTTTCTCACACTCTTACAAATGTACTTTTAATTAAACTCAAGACTCAATACTTCAGAAGTCCTCATAGCAAAAGAAATTAGGTGAGTTGTCATCAACCAACCCAGCAAAAAATAAAATCCCATGATGCCAAAAAGAAAACACGCAGTTGTGATGAGGATGAAAATGCCGGACATGTTTTCTTTTAATAATTGGAAAAGGTCTGAAAGGAATCTTCATTTCCTTCCACATGGTCATTTTGATTAGTCGAGTTAAAGTGTGTGTATCTTTTTAATTTGGAGATGACGCCAGAATGTGGAATATGGAAAAGGTGGAGAGTGGAGAGGGAAAGATGAAACATTTCCCCGTAATAAGAAAACCGACTTTTATACATTTCATATAAAATGATATGGCGTATTTATCTATTGTCGTCTCTCGAGTCCTCCGCAACTGCTCCACGCAATCATGTTGTGCAGTCCGCAGTCTGTAGTTTGGAGGTGGTCGGAGGACGAGAGAGAAACTATTGGGAGAATATCAATCTGTCGTAAGGCCTTGACTTTTCTCGTCTTTTCTTGTCTTGGGTGAGATGAGGATGGTGTGTGAAATGCTATGAAATGATATGATGAGAAGGCCAGAAACAGAGAAACAGAAGAAGAGACAATGAATTTGTCGGAATGAGCTCGAGTCGATGCGGATTCATGTCAAAGCACTTATGACTCTTGTTTCTTCCCCAAACATCACAACTTACAACTTACACCACTCCTCCACATAATCCATAACAAATACAAATGCATGTGTGGACTTTGGCAATTCAACATTGAACATTGGACATTGACTGGATCGTAGAATCCGCTGCTACAGTTCACGGTCCAATGTCAAGAGGAAAAGTCAAGTCAAGTCGAGTCAAGTCAGGGCATTTTCATTCAGGGAAAGAAAACCACTCAAAAAGTGTTGGCCAAAGCACATCTTATTTTCCTCCTCCTATTCTATCCGAATGGCGGAATGAGGAAACATGTTGTGTGTGTTGTGTGCCCCACTCTTTTTTTCTCCCTTTTCTTCTCAATTTCTTTCCACTTATCAACTCTGAAAATCTAATATTTCCATGTGACTCTTGAATCTTCCTCATTTCCCTCTCTTTTATATCGCGTATCCTACAACGGAGAAACACATGGAAAATCAAATGCACACTCCAAAACAAAACACATACTTTTTATTTTGTGCTAGTTTTGTACTTTTTTACACTCGATCCTTCTCCATTCTCCATGTGATGTTGAGTTTGTAGTTTGTATTTACTACTTTTGTTGGAGGGATGCGGAACCTTTTTCAAGTGTGATTACACACGTAAACCATGTGTGGATTTCCTCCGTATAATAATAATACAAATGATGCACGGAAACTATAGGCACACATGCTTACTAAAGAATATAATATTATTACACACGTACAATAAAATACATCCCGTGTTTGTTTATTTGTTTCCCAGAATGACGACAGAGGAGAGTCAACTTGGGCCGGAGAGCACCAGAAAATAGTTTGTTGAATCTCTTCCCAAATTCCACTTCCACTCAGCTCAAATGTATAGAAATGCAGAGTGGAAAAGTGGAAGAAAAACAAGTACAACATATTGTATTTTGTATCCCTTAAAATAATATAAAGAGAGATTCCTTTTTGGACTAGAATGCAGAATGCAGAATGTAGAGCCATGGCTATAAAGTAAAGCCAGGAGACTTGAATTGAAAAGTCTTGTGAATAAAAGAGAGGAGACAGAGGACACCCAGGCACCCGCCCTTACACTACCATCATCATTATTATTGCACTATCCTACAAACTCAACTCAACTCACTCTAGTCCTCTGTGCTATCGCATTATATCATTTATACTTTACGGTGTCTGTCCTTTTCCCTGCGAGTACAAAGTACGGAGTACGGAGAGGAGTAACAAGAGGAGGAGGAGAAGCACCGGGCTTCTTTCTTTTCCACGTACTAGAGAAGGAGAAGGAGAAAGAGTGCGGTAATAATACAGATTACATTAGAATGGAGTAATATATTGCGTCCAACCAAAGCACTGATGTTCATTTGTGAAAAGCTTCTCTGCATTTCTCCTGCCTTTTCTCATGTATCATGTTGTGAGTGCAGAGTGTAATACAATGTAATATAATGTTACGTAATGCCATGTAGCTGGATGCAGTACAAACTCACTCCTTTGGATAGTCTCAACTCTAAACCAAACCAAACTAGAGAAAGAAAGAAAGAATAAAATAAAAGAAAAGTAAGGGTAACTCAGGTCTCTCTCATTCTTTTTCTTTTTCCCTTCCTTGTCCCATTATTACATTATATACCTACAGACTAACATTATGACTATTACTCGACAATATATTCCACTTCTCTCTCCCGTAGATTCATGGCATTTAGTAAATGTGCAGGAGCCCTTCTCTGAACAATTGCTTTACCCTTCTCCTTCTCCTTCTTCTTTTTCTTCCTCTACTTCTACTCTGACTATTTGTACAAGAGGAAGGAATTCCAGTCATTGTCATTGTGTATCTTGTGCATTGTACAGGGATAAGATATAAGATGGAGAAATACAGAACTACAGAGATGAGACTGGATGAATTTTAAACGCCAGCTCCTTTTCCCGTTTGTATGTGCATCAAGTAACGGAGGCAATTTTTCCTCCTTCTATTTCTATTTCTCAACGAGGACGAATTCTTCAATTGCCTCCGCCCTTCATATAATTCTGACTGTGAGTCTGTCGGTTGGAGGTGGATATGCACAGGAATATAGCTCCGCTCATGTGATACATCTGTGTATTTTCCCTTTCTCAAACCATCCACTTTCTCACTGAACACGGAACAAATTTATGACACTTTCTTCCTTTCACTGTCTTTCCGCATACATTATCATGAAGCATACTTAGACTTCATGGAATCAGCATACAACTTACAGCCTCTCTTTCTCTTTCTTTCCTCTTTTCTCATCCACTACTCTTTTCCCTACTCCCAACTCCTCGCTGCACACTGCCGTACAATACCTATGAAACGGAAAAAGGAAAGAGCATGTAGAGTCGGAGTAGTGACTCACGTCAGAACACGTTACTCCGTCTCATACGTATTCTCAGGCTTCTCAGAGCTTGGAGAAGAAACAGAGAAGAAACAGAACAGAGCTGTGTAATCCTGTGAATACCTACACTAAACTCATCCTCGTACACTTCCGCCGTGAACGCTCAGATTGAATTTATTCTTTTTATGAATTTTAAAACATTCATCCATGTCTGCCTTCTCTTGTCTTCTCTTACGTGTGTCTCTTCTCGTCTCTACTCTCTCTTTTCTTCTCTGTACTGTAATAAAAATTTAACCAAGTAGAACGGAAACTTTGAATGCATATTATAATACAAAACATGTCCATGTTCATGGAAATACATGGAAATACTCAGTTTGCTTCAGCCCTCTTTAAAAGCTACACATTTTATATATATTATATCATCCATTATTTTATCATATTATTCTGTATTCTCCTACGCCGCTCCACGCTCCACACTCCACAACACACACACACATACATTATTACACATGCTTATTCCCTCATCTTTGTCTCGTCCTAGACACTACACTCTTCACTCTTTACTCTACACAAATACACACACTAAAGATTGCAAATATATTATCCATAACCAACAACAGGATTTCCTATTTTCTACAACCATCTTCAAGAGGAAAAAAAGCAAAGGAGACGAGGAATTTGCATCAAAATACCTTCCTTCAAATACTTGCTCATTCTGTACACAATGGCTGCATAAAAAAAACAACAGGAATAATAATAATAATAATAGTAAAATACTAGTAAAAAAACTGTACATTGTACATGAAAAGAGAACAAGTTGTGTCAAATTCAAATTCAAATTGGATCGAGTAAAAGAGCAAACTAATAACTCGAAAAAAAGGATTTTAAACTACACAGATGATTTTATAGATAAGCGATTAGGACTTGGAAAATGGAAAAGACGTTGAACGTTGAGCGTTGAAGGAGATTTGAAATTGCTTCTCTTCCAAGAAAATGAAGGGAAAAAATCAAGACAAGTAAGTGGAAAAACTATTGCACAACACATTTTCAGATTGGGAATTCGGAAACGTCAATACCTTGTGCCGTATTATTATGAAATTTCAGGACCAAATCACTCAAGTACTTACAACTCACACACATGATTCCTTTCCACTTAAAACTTAAAAAATAAGCACATGAAGCATGCGAACGGAGGAATGAATAAAGGCAGACAGATGTTCAATGTTCAACGTTCATGTTGAACTTGATGTGGAGCTACAACAACTTGTTTTGTCTGTGTCCAATGTAAAATGGGATATTAGGAAAAGAAAAGAGATGTGAACTTTGGACTTGGACATTTTCAATTTTTCCAGACACATTTCTAGACAGTCAGGGCAGGCAGAATGAGTGAGTGAGGGAGTGAGTGAGGGAGTGATTACACACAAAATACAACTCCGTTTACATGTCTCCAAGTCCAAAAAAAAAACAACGTCTTATCGCCTTTTGAGTTTAGATTCTAGTGGAAATTCAATAGCTGATATTATTATGTATTATTATTACTACTATTTAGAATTTCAAGTCCTCCAGTTGGCATGGCCAAATAAAGGAGGAAGAGGAGTGTGAGATAAAACGGAAGGAAATGTCAGACACCAGAAGAGATCAATCTCAGTCCCGTCCTCAAAGCTCAAAGCCCACTTGACTTGACTCCAGACTAATAATGCATATGGACAACTTTTATAGGAACATCTATTGTATTTTTTTGAGACTTTTAGATTCTAGATTTTAGATACTCATTCAGTCATCACACAATCTTTACACGCACACACTCAACACATTCAACACTCCACACTGGAGTTGAACAAGAAAAGAAAGAGAGGGGAAAATACGCATTAATGCATCGGAATAAAAGTAAAATTCCAGATGAAAAAATTCCCTCATTTCACTTGTTCGCTTGTTCGCCTGTTCGTGCTGTATCATGACAGAGCCTCTACTTTCTACATTCTACATGTAATGATGATGATGATGATAATACTCATCTATCCATACTTCGCGGGGTGCCTTTCACTCAAACAACAATTCCTTTCCACTTTCTCATTTGATCATTTAGCACACAGCAAATAGTCAACGCAACAAAACACATCACAAACAAAGAGAATTTCTTCCTCCGACAACAGAAAAGAAACGAGCAAAACGTTGAATTCAAACTGTTATAATTTCTTTTTCCTATTCTCTTTCCTTCTCCTTTTACTTTTATGTACTTTTGTCCTGTCTTTTTTTCATTGGAGATTTTTTTTGATCCCCCTGTTTCTTTTCCAAGTATTTGGTTCTTTGGTTTGTTGTGCAAGTGTCTGGTTGTCTGTCTGTCTGCCTGACTGTTTCAATGTCACTAGTCACTAGAATTCTGGAGGAATTCCTCAAGATGGAAAATGCTCACTCAGCTTATTTGCATGACCGATCAACACTCTTTTTCTGTTTCCTGCTTTCTGTTTTCTGTTTGGTGTACAATCAGTGAAATCAAATGAATTTCCTCATTTTTGTCACGAATCAACAGCCCTGTTTCCTCCCTTTCCAATTTCCACCAACAAACCAAACCAAACCAAACATTATTTTCTATCTTTTATCGTGTCAAATCCTCCATGAACCGATTACAAAACACAAAACACCAAGTACAAACGATATCAATTTCCTCACTCACTCACTCATTCATTCATTCATTTTATTCATTGGATCATCTAGTATCTAGATGAAAAAGAAAGAGAAAAAAAAGACAAGTTGAACCCTCTTTTTTTCTTTCAAAATCTCAAATCATCTAAAATCTGGACAGGACATGGAAAAAGGAATACGAATACTTTCAAGTCTCAAGTATTTGAGTATAAAGAAAAAGAAGAAAAAGAAGAATCGGAAAAACTGGCTGAGTGATCATGAGTGACAAACGGAAATGTTAAGGAGGAGCGTAAAAGCAATAGATGTAATAGTCAAAGTTTAATTTTGAATGGAAACAAAGGAGATGCAATCCGGAGGATCTGTAATATTGTGAGCAACAATACTATCAACTATCAACTATCAGTATCCACATCCACATTCACATCCACATCCACCATCACTGAGGCAAATTACAAAGTGTAACATGGAATGGTCCTGGAGATAATAAGATGGAGAATTTCCTCTTTCCCTCTCCCTTTTCCACATTTTGGGGAATCATTTCAATACAATTTGACAGTAATCGTTTTAACTAGTTTTGACTTTTCTCTTTGCTCTTCATTTGCTTTGCTTTGCTCTGGTTTTGGTTTGGTTGGGATGAGACAGAAAACGGTGTCGTCCGAGATGGGGAAAAAATCTGATATGTTTCCAATTTCAGATCCTCAACTGACACTACCACTATTTTTCTGTGAACAGAGACAAGAAAAGGAACGAGAGAGAGAATTTCCTTGAAAGTAGTTGGAGATTGTACATGCACATATAAAATGAGGAGACTTTATACCCATAGAGTATAAAGTATAGAGCATAGAGTAAAGAGAGAATGTCTATAGTCTGTAGGAAAATGTACAAGTGAGATGAAAGATAGAGATAGAGAAGAGTGTAGATAAATGACCAAGATACATTTGTTATGTGCTTCTGGTGGCGGCGTGCTGAGTTCACTTGACTCAAAAAAAAGTAGAGAAAAATAAGGGCAACGAAGGAATGGAATATTGGGAAATTATTGTAAATGTAAACATGGGAACAGACCTAAAGGATCCCCAAAGGAAGATCGTCACGTAGAAACATGAACAAGATTCACACAATACTCACATCTCTCTTCACTCCAAAATACATGTACTCAGCCCATGCACAACATCACCTTCTCTCTCTTCACTTTTAAATCCTCAACAACTTGAATAAAATAAATACTCAAACTTCCACAAACCAAAGCCAAAGAGACAAAACAGCAAAGTTTCCCTTGTAACACCAACCACCGCACCGACAGTTTAAAAACATTACACACTTTACCCAAAAGTCATGTCAACCTTTTTAAAATCAGAGTAGGGGAAACACGGGCACAAAATCCCTTCAAATTCCAACCACCTTTCATATTTTTATCAAATACTTTATTTTTTTGAATAATACAAATACAACGTTTCCTTCAATAGTTGGAAATTTAAAATGTAAAGAAAAACATTTGAAATGGAGTTTGAGAAGAACCCGTTAGATTTTCTCCCCTTCATCCCCTACCACTTTCATATTCTATGTTACATGTTGTATACCGCTCTGCTCAGCTCAGGGTTGGTGAAGAGTCAACTACAACTAGAAATACAAATACAATCACACGGCCAGAGAAGATATGGACTTGGTTTTCCATTGCATTTTTATATTCTCATTTGGCCCGTTTCATATCAAAATAAATATAGTTGACGCCATTTTTATGTCCCATCTCGCCCTTGGAATACATATCAACTCTGGCCATCATGCCAATATTAAACAACTTGTACACACTCGCTCCCACATGAACCAACCCAGGAAACATGCAACATAATGGAAAAGTGGCAATCTCCACTGGAAAATCAAAAACTAAATTCAAAAATAAAAAGGGAGAAGGAAAAAAAAATCAAAACTATCTCAACTCTCAATCTTCAATTGCAATTGCAGACCAGACCAGACCAAACCAAACCAAAGTGATCCACATCCACATGAAGAAAAAAAATAACTCGTTGTATAATGCTTTCCTCCCAAAAAATTCTAGTTTAACATGCAAAGGGAAAAAATAAGGAGAAGATGTGAAATGTTTACCATTTTCCATTTCATTCCATTTTTTTTTTCAACATATGTTTTTCTTTTTCCTCCTCCTCTTGGGTTTTTACTACTACTAAAACAAGTGCTACTATCTATTCAAGTCCTGAAGTGCACATAAAATCCCATCAGAACGAGGTATACAATATGCATGTGGAATTCAAGGAGAAGAACCAAATCCAAATCCAAATCCACCTTCTGTGGACTCAGTGGCTAAATAAATCTAGAATCTACAATCTACAAGCATCAAGTAACATGGGAAATAAAATGAGATACAACTGCAGTTGCCATGACGAAGATAAAAGAGATGTGTATAAAATGCTGAAATTTGAATTTGCCATGTGGAAAAACATACCTGATGACTCTCGTTTAAACTTGCCGAGGATTCGCCGCTCCTCCTTCCGCATAGACAAATTGAGCACCATGTTCATCATGATGACTCCCGAGACTCGAGTGAGCGTAAACAGAAAGGAATAGACTCAGGAGAAAAATGGCTCCAATTTAGTATTCACTTTTGTACAACACTTTTGTGTAAGCCACTCTTTACTCTTTACACTGTTGACTGTACAATTTACCATGCAGGCTCTAGACGGTGAGAGAATAGAATAGAACAGAGTACAATGGAACGGAAAGGTGGGAGGACAGGAGTACAAAAAGGTAGGCGGACGATGAGCAAACGCATACGCAAACACCTGTTCCACAACTCACTCGTCCTACCTTCTTTTCCTCTCTCTCCTTTTCCACTCTTCTCTTCTGGATAATAGTACACGGAGCTCCAGCAGGTAAATTTATAGTCTCTTCACTTTCACAGGCCCCCGGACAGGTGCGCTGGCCAATCCAATCCAATCCTTCCTTTTAGCACTTTCAAACTCCCTTCTTTTCTATAGACACTCTCACTCTCACTCTGACTCATCAACCTTTCTCCTTAATCTTTTCCACCTTTTAATCATCCAACAACTAAATTATTGTTCAACCATTAAAATCCTTGAGGTCAATTGTTTTTTCATTAATAATAATTGTTCACTTTAAACTGTCTTGAAAATCTTGAAGATAAAAAAGAGAAGGGAAAAAAGTATTTTGTTGAACTATTGAATAATTGAAGGAGCACCAGCACAGACACAAAAACACTTGGAAATGACAATGACTAGAACTAGAAAGAGTAGATGAGAAACCCACAGAAATACAAAATACAAAATGGAGCACCACTCACACCAGAAAAAAATACCTTGAAAACACAAGGGAAAACCTTGAAATTTCCTCTATATTCTATATCTATTATATCTTTTAACTTTTGACAAGGTTTACTCGCACTCACAAACAGACACAAGCTCAGGAGAGCAGAGCACGAGAAGGAGAAGAGAGAGTCCCAAACTGAAATGAGAAGGAACCTTCCTGACTTTTGATGACTGTTATTCCTCCTTGTGTTTTCTGCTTGGGAAAAAGTAGACACACTAAATAAAATGGAGGCAAATAATGTTCCTGTTCCTGCTTGACAACGGGTAGCACTAGACACTAGACCATTCGAACTCACTCCTGAACCTGGGCAGAACAACAACAAGACGTGAAAAAGTTGAGGAAGATGAAGGAGAGGAAAAACATGTCAAGAGGGAAAATAAGAAGAATGGTAATGTCTATTGCATTCGTGGGTTTTGGTATTCGGTATAGAGATGGACTGGTGAATGTGTGTGTGTGTGTGGAGTGATAATGGGAAGAGAGGAAAAAGAGAGGTAGAGTGAGGTAAACTGTGAGAGCCAATGAGGGAGGAGAAGGTGAACAAAGACAAACAAAGAAATTATAGTGACTAACCTTGTTGAACCATTTTCCATTTTCCACACGTCATTTATACAGTACAGAACCTTCTCTTTCCTCACTAGACTCAATTCACATCATGTACATAATACATAATACACAATACAGAGGACAGAGTAAAGGCTTAATGGTTAATGGCATGAGAATGAGTCAAACAGGTTCAAAGGTTCTCTCGCTCTATCTCGTCCCTTATCAACGACTTGTTCTTCTTGTGGGTCTTTTCAGGTCAACTCGACTCAACTCACAACCACCTAAACATACACAACTCCACAGACCTTTCCAATTTCCAACAATCTTCCCTCCACACAAACTTCTATAGTCTCCTTCTGTTTCCATGTGTACAAAATCCCTCTGTGAACTTTAGGTGGATTATGATGAACCTTTTCTAGTTTCTAGTTTCTAGTCAAAAACAAAAAAACTAGTCATTTCTACATGAAACCTTAATTTATGAACATGTTCATTATTATAGTATATCTCATATTATTATAGAGTATAGAGTATAGGGAGCGTAGATAATTGTACCGTAGCTGAGTTTATGCCTCTCTCTTATGTCTTATGTATAATGTATATGGATACTGGTGCGGTGGAAGGTAAAGATAATTATATTACGTATAGGTACACTCTATGCTCTATACTTCATATTGTATTGTGTATTGTGTGTTCAGTCAACAGCATCCCAAATATGATAACACATGTTTTATTTGTCATGGTAAATGTTCTACACAAGTCAACTTTCAACCTGCAGCAACCAATTCCACCAAGAGAGAAACTCTGTATAATATATTATTCAAATGGAACAGAAAAGACAGATAAATCAATGTAAATAAACAACAAAAAGATGGCTACACTACAGCAAATACTATATACAATATGTACAAAAATACGTGCTCAATTCATATTGTTAGACGCAGCTCAACTTGTTTTATTTACGTCTGTAGTTTCATTTCTACGTGTAGAGAGTAAATTGTAAATTGTACAGTGTAGATTGTGGACAGGGACAGAAAAGTGGACTTTGATTTTAACTCTGCCTTCAATTACGCAGGACAAACATTTCATTGATCAAACAATGACTCTTTGTTCAACTTCTTTGTTGAATAAAACCTGTGAGCTCAAGTCTCAAGTCTCAAAAGTCTCCAGTACACAGTCAAACGTATAGCAAATAATAATAAGAAATGAATGTACCTTTGTATCACATCTTTAACACTCAACACATGCACAATGTACAATATACAGATAAAATGTGAAGGTGGATTTGAAATACTTTTCATGGAATTAAATCCACACACAACAAAATTGCAGAAAAAAGAAGAGCAAGAAAAAGACGACGACGACGACATCTGAAACTAAATAATAATAATAATACTTTTATTGTGAAATCAAATTAAGAAAATGTACAAAGTTGGAAAAGCCAAAGCTCTAAACACCTTTTCTCTCCTGTTTTCTGCTTTGTCTCTTTTTTCACACTTTTTTCATCTTCCTCACTCACTCGCATCTTTTCATTTCGTTTTCTTCTTCTTCTTCCTCAATCTCTTACACCGACTCAACTCAACCTACTTGTTCTTTTTTTTTCATTCTATCTCAACGAACAAAAATAAATTAAAGTTAAACTCTCAAGTCCTTTTCTGAGCCATAAGCCGTAAAATTAAATTTGGAAGTGAGAGGAAGGAGCAGAAGCAGACAAGCGTCACAGCAGGGATCACAACAATGGAAACCTGACTCATCCTCAATCCTCAATCCATTCACACTAAAAACTAAAAATATGTTCAGGAAAAAACTAACCCATATATTTTTATTTATACATACATAAGTATTATATGTTATAAGTATTAACAGTTTCTTGAGAAGCCTACACATTATATATCTGTATTCAGGATTCATAACTCATAATACAATACATTATTATGCCGTTCACCCAAATCAACGTTATGAACAGGAATGAATCACCTATCTTAAATCTAAAAGTAAAGGTTTATTCCACTTTTTATTTATAACAAAGTGTACAATGGGAAATGGAACAAGTTGAGAGAAGAAATAGAAAAAACTTAATACCGTCTCTTTCTTCCTTTTTTCCTTCCTTTTAAATACAAAAGTACAAAAGTAAACAAACGGAGGATGGAAATAGAAAAGAGTACACTGCACTTTTCTGTATTTCATTCTGTATACACAATACACAATGCACACGTATTTTTTTAGATTAATTTCCACCACAGAACCAAAGGAATGAAATAAAACGGAGATGGAAGATGGAAGACGGAGTGACAAAATACAAGAATATCAAAAATCACAAAGAAGAAAAAAAGAAAAAAAAAGAACGTGTTTAAAACGTGATACATTCATACGGTGCAAATTGTAAATGGTAAATTGTTAAAAAGAGAAGACGCGTCTATGAAAATAATAATGAAAATGATGATGATGATGATGATGTGACATTACTGAAAAGGTTTATTGTGTGTGCGTTTAGGAATTTGGGTTCCCGGGAACAAATAAAAGACTGGAAGAAGAGTCTCACAAAAAGTAGTCTAGTATATCAAAGTATTATTATCATTATCATTATATTGTAAAGTAAACTCCATCTTTTTTTCTCCATTCTTTTCCTTTTCCTCTTCCCTCTTCCGACTAAAGTTACGGTAGCGTAATGTGCTGTGCTGTAATGTTACAGTGGGTTTTAAGTGTAAACTGGAGGTAAGAGAAGGAGTGGGAAAGTAAAAGTAAATGGATGATTTGAGAATTGAGAAGAGGAGAGAATTCAAGAGGAGAAACTCAACTCAAAGAGGAAAACTTGAGAGACAAACTCTCTCTTTCTTTCTTTAGAGTCACACAGTTGCACAATACGCTCAGAATCTGGACGTGCATATAAATAAATCTGCTATATGTATTTACTTTTACTTTTGAGTTCTCCATTCATATAAAAGTGTACAAAAGCCATGTGTATCTTTCTCTTCTTTCTAGACTATCATCATGATGATGATGGTGCAGGTCCGTGTATAAAAACAAGTGCAGGAATCTCTATACAAATACGTACAGTGTCGAGTGTAGAGTGTAACATGTATTTGTGTGGAGGACGAAGTGAGTGTCAGCCAGAGTCATTGTTTACACACTAGAAAATTGTGTGAAAAGGAGCCCAGAAGGAAAGAAAATTCCATTAACTTTCTTTGTGAAAGGATTTACAGGGGAGAACGAGGGAAAGAGGGAAAGAAGTGAAGGAGCGAGAGTGAGGAGTGAGAGGCACCTGAAAGGCACGAGAGGAAGAAAGAATGAAAGAAAGAAAGAAAGAGCCACCACCAAGTCGAGGCGAACGCCAAGAATTTCCTCTTCTTCTTTTTCTACTGTATAAATATGTATCCACACTACACCTTTTTACTCTAATACTAAACACACTCTGCAGTTCAAGTCTCAACTCAACTCAAACTCCACTTCTTCCCTTTCTCCACTACTTGACTACTTGAGGAGAAGTAGGATATCAAATGCATACGTACGTCTACTCCAGTATCACACAACAGAACAGAACAGAGGTGTGGTCCACTTCTCCGTCTCCACACTCTACAATACACGCAGCACAGTAATAACTTTCCACAATTCTCACACAAACAGAGAGACATTACTGGAAAAGTTCTACTCAACATTGTACATTGTACACCTTTGTCAACCTTAAAGAAAGCTTTTCACAAAGCCATCCACTCCCAAACTTTACAACGGACAGACGAACAGTGGAAAACGGAATCTGGAGAACAACAACCAAAACTCAACTCAACTGGTGCATGTACAATGCACATTCTACACTATACATTGTATCCAAAGTGAAACCTATATCCAGACGTTAACCCACAGCGTAGGGGAACTTGGAGAATAGTCGGGATTTGGCTGAAGCTTATTTCAGCACCATAGTTGCTAAAGCTCTGTACAAAGGGCCACGCTGACGCGAGTTCAATTCCTACTGGGACCACATTAAAACATGCAATTTTCTTCAGTTTTTAACCTTTTTACACCTTTTGATACAACTTTTTGTGACTTTTCGGTTTCGGGGTTTTTAAAAAGTCACCAATTGCACCGAAATTCGGTGTTTTTTATAAAACTTCGAACTTTTTGTAAAAATTACTGCAAATTGAAACTGATTTGTAATGATAAGGAGTATGCTCAATGTTTTCCTTATAAATTTCAGTTTTCAAAATACCCGAAATCCCCGAATTTCGGTGTTTTTGCAAAAACCATACGTTGATGTATCAAGTATAAATAAAAAAGCATCTTTTAAATTGCTCCCACTCAATGACAACACGGCATTCGATTTTTAGTGAATATAATGCTCAACCCCGATTTAACCAAACTTCGGGGGGTTTACTATAAATCGGATTTTAATGGGATTATTTCTACAATATGGCCATAAATACTCATAAATAAGCAATATAAAACCAGATAACATAATGTTTTTGAGCATGTCTGTCCCAATCTACGTTTTAAATATGCACAAAACACATACAGCTGTGTTGTTGAAAAAATCCGATTTATAGGGAAAACTCCGAAATTCGGTTAATTTGTGGTGGAGCCTAATATTAGATATAACTCGAGTGCCATGTTGTCAGTGAGTAGGAGCAATTTACAAGATGCATTTTTATTTATACTTTTTATATGACCTTTTGGTTTTTGTAAAAACACCGAAATTCGGGGATTTTGGATTTTTTGAAAACTGAAATCTATAAGGAAAACATTCAGCATACTCGTTATCATTACAAAGCAGTTTGAATTTGCAGTAATTTTTACAAAAAACTCTACATTTTATAAAAAACACCGAATTTCGGTGTAATTGGTGCCTATTTAAAAACCCCGAAACCGAAAAGTCACAAAAAATTATATAATAAGGTGTAAAAAGGTTAAAAACGGAAGAAAATTGCAGCTACAGATGTGATCCTACCGGGAATCGAAGTCCCGTCTTTATGGTAGCGTAGAGCATTGGAATTAGTCAACTAAGGTGCTGAATTAGGCAGCAGATTCCAACTTTTCTCCAAGTTCACCCTACGCTGTGGGTTAACGTCTGCCTATATCTTTATCTGCGTCTGTTTCTGTATCATCTCCGGATAAGTCCGTGTATAATCTAATGCGTACATACAATAATAGAGAATAGAGAGAAACTGGAAAGTTGAGAATGATGTTATTGGCTTCACCCGTTTTCTCGCTCTCTCTTTCTTCTCTTCACCCGTTTTCTCGCTCTCTCTTTCTTCTCTTCACCCTGTGATTCACGTCGTGTCAAACTAACAAGAAGTGTCTGGGATCTGGGAATGTAGAATGTAGAACACGAGGACAAGGAGGACGAGGACAAGAAGAGGAAGACGGAGGCAGGTGTCTTTGTTCTCCGACTCAAAATTACACACAAGCCATCAACTTAAGTACGATTCGATGTCCAGGAAAATAAAAAGTCCAACACAAAGATATCCCTTCTACACTCAAATTACTTGTCTTTTCTTCCCTTCTTCACACTCCAACTCCAACTCCAATCCCACTTATCATCTCCCTCTTTCTCTCTCTTTCCTTTTCCAACTCCTTGCTTTCATCCTCTCCCGAAATTTACCTAATGCCATCTAATTGTTCCGCCTTCCTTTCCCTTGCATTTCATTTCATTTCAGCTCTACGACCACGACTACCACCTCCGCCACACTTTCCTACTTACTTCTCCAAACTCTCCAAAATACTCTCCTCTTCTCTCTTGTCTCTTGTCAACTGTAAATGAATCTACTAGAAATCCAGATGTATCCATCCGAAAAGACCAAGAAAACTAAACTTGATGTATTTTACACGTAGACAGAGAAACAGAGTCGTCCTACTCACTCCGCACATTCTCCATTCCTTTGGATCTCCAAGAAACCGTGTGAAACCATCTGGAAATAAATTCCTTCCCACTCTGACACGTTCCTTAAAGCACAAAGTACAAAGTACAAAGAGGACAACACAGCCAAACTTACGCAACTTCTCAATTAACATGATAAGTGAAATAAATTGATAATCCACACTTTACATCATTCTCTCATTCCCTCACTCATTCACTTGCCACATTCACGGCGGATGAGCAAAATCCAAGACGTACAGTGTAGTCCGTCAAAAAGGAAAGGAAACACAAAACAGAAAAAAATCAACCCTCATTTGTCAACAAAAAGAGACATTTTTCCTATGATGATGATTATTAAATAGCTCACATTATTAATTATCAGTAATTTAGAATGAATTTTATTTTTCATCTCCTTGACTAATCACACTCCATTTTTCACTCCGCTTCCCCGTTTTCCCGTAAAGAACAAAATCACTGGACTGGAACAAAAGTAGATTCCAAATGCATTAAATATTAAATTGTACACTGGCAAAGGAAATTCTCCAGTAAAAAAAGAAAACTGGAAACTTTTCTCAAGGCAACAAAATAATAATAATAATGTTAATAATAATGTGCTTATGACAAAATTCTAGTAAATTAATGAGGATTCGATAAAAGACTGTTGTGTTGTGTGGCGAGGAGGGGCTTAAGTTAAGCAGGCTTAAATTAATTTTCCACTTTTATAAATGCTCCCATTTCCTTCATTTTACTTTTTACTTTGAAATTTACAGTGTGCTGGTTCACCGAGCCAGAAATTAGCAGAAGACTTATGATTCATTCATCTCTTCTATGGAAAAAAAAACATGAAATAATTGTATACGGATACGGCGACAGTCTTCTCTATAGCTTCTATATTCTGTAGGTATTATAACTCACAATGTATTCAATACGAACTCTGCCTGGTGTCTGAATTGTGCACAGCGTACAACATAAAATACACAGTATATGTAGAGATATGCACATCCAGCCCAGAACTGCAACAAAGAGGAAAACGCAGGAGGGGAATCTCAAATGAATCTCAAAACAAAAGACGGATTCAGGAAATTTCCAACTTTTTTCTCTTTTTTTCTGCCTTGCTTATTTTATTTTAATTCCTCTTCCATTCCCATTCCACATTCCCATTCTACATTCTACAACGCCCAATGAAATGAAAAGAAATGTATTTAGTTGAATTCCATGTTTATTTTTTGGAGGCTTCTCCCGTGACTATAATTTATTTAACTCTTTCACAGCTCCTTCACATTTGATTACACTAGAAAAGAAAAATTCATTCGTCACAAAAAATACATAACATACAATATATAAATTAATATGCCATGTTTCACATTTCCCCTGCCAGCCCAACGACAAAGAAACAAAGAAAAAAACAGAAGACATTTCCTCTTTCTCCATGCTGTACTTCGGATTGTGTTGTAGGAATTAGAGGAAACAAAAGAATAGGATTTTCCTCCTTTCTTCACACCGCCCCTCCCCGCGCATCTTGTTCCTTCCTGATCTGACACAGATACGATTAGCATGATTACATTATCCCATCCCATTCTACTCTCTACTCTCAATACCTACCAACTCAACAGAATCATCATTCTCTTCTGTTTCTTTCCCTCTAAGTCCATATACGCATAATTTTTTACATGTTATACATTCAAAAATGCTCCTTCTTCCAATGCATTCTACAATCTACACACTTGTATAAATTGTGCATGTAGACAGACAGAAAATGTGTTGTGACACCAGAAGAAGAGGAAGAGCCCGTTGATGATCGTGATCATCAGGATTGAGAGAACGTCATGGGTGTTAGTTGTTAGTTGTTACGTAATGTACGCGAAAATTAATTAGATAAATCCCCAGATATTTTTTATCAACATGTTCTCTTTCTCCCTCATTTTTTCTTTCCTCTCTCACACTTGTTCTTTTTTTCCTCCTTTCTATTTCTCACTCTGTTTTCTCTATTTCTTTCCTCTTTCCTCTTTCTTTTCTCCTTCCATCTCCATCCTGATGATAATCGTGATAATTTTTCATCGTTTCCGTCTCTTTGTCCTCTCCCTTATATTTCCTTCCGCTCAGCTCCTATCTATTCTATTCTATTCCATTCTCCTCTGTTCCTCCGTCTGTCCTTGGAATTAGGATTCCCGTCGTGTTTTTAACCAGGAAACTAACTGCTAACTACACAACTAGAAACGAAACAAATATCATGAAGCTATACACAATTCCTCTCTCTCTCTCTCTCTTTCTGTCTCGGCTCATCCTCCTTACTGTCCTTTTCCGTTTTCTCACTCACTCGTCTTCTTCTTTTCCTCCTTCTTCATGATTCTCTTCCTTCCTTTCGTCATTTCCATCCTCGCCTCCACTCCATTTAATTTCTTTCTCTCCTCCCAACACAACAACAACAAAACAAAAGAACAACACACAAGAGCAACACATGCTTTAGATTATAAATTAATAAAACCTCTGTAAAATCCTCATCCGACTGGACTGGACTGCTCCTCGAACAAAAACAAACACAAAAGTTCCACAACATTCCAAGAAAAATATTCAGAAAATAAATTGATAAAGGTGGAAAAAATAGGATGAAGGTCATGCACTTTGTAAGATTATGCAAGTGGAAGAAACTATAGAAACCAGAAAAGTCCAATACAGCATAAATTACATGTATTTGTTTACAGTTTAGCTGTCCACGTCCTCCTTGACAAAGAACAACTCTTTTCTCTTTTACTCTTTCTTCCACATTCCAAATTCCACATTCAAGCTGATAAATAAATAAATCATACAAGTTTCTCCTTCAAAACTCGTCCTAGTCCAACAAATTCTGTATAAAGAGTACAGAATGTCAAAACATCCCGTTCTTTCTTATTATGTGCATAAGTTAGTATTCTCTACTCTTTTTGTAGTGTGATAGATGCAGAACCTCATGTGAGAAGTAAGAACAAGAGACATAAATAAATCCAGGACGGAGCAGACAACAAACAAGACAAGTGAGTACATCCATATGCACAAGAGAATACTCCAGAAATTGTATCAAAGTCCCTCACATCTTCTCTCTTTTCTCTTCCATCCTCATGTAATAAATCCAATGGCCAACAAAACACATCCACAAAATCTATGGCATTATTGTCTCATGATTTCTGGTCTGTTTTACACATGCATCTGACTCTGATTCTATGAGTTTTTATACAACTTAAATATTTAGTATAGAATTTTTTGAAGAAAGATGAAGTAAAACCATTACTCTGCATTTTACTCTTTTTCTTTTGTGCTTTGCATTTTGTATGTTTTGTATTTGGTCTCTGAAGTTGACTGGATTTGAATCTAAATGTTCGATCATGATGATTTGAGAATAAATATTAAATGAGGACAATGAGAGAATGGGAGTGAGAGGACATGAATGGCTAAAGAGTATTCTATATTGTCATTTAATTTACTCATGACTCCTCAAACACACACAATCACACAAAGATACTCCTTTTTTTCTTTCATCTCCATCCACAATTTCATTCCCAGTCTCACAAAAGTCGGAGCATAATGAAACTGGAAATCTGGACTCACTTCTTTCTTTCTTTCTTTTCTTTGGACTGTGTTGGAATGCTGGATTCGGATTTGAATTTGAGTGAACTGGGATTTGGATTCAGATTCAGTTTCGGTTGGACTTGGATGAGAAAGGATGAGAAAGGAGGAGAAATCAAGTTGTGGATAGTACATTTACATGATACGGTCGCTGGAGAAGAAGCTCGACTCGACTCGACTAGACTTTGTGAGTGAACAAGGAAAGGAAATGAAAGAAATATAAAGTGGGAGAAGAAGAAAGGAGCGGGACGGAATGGATGCTGAAGCAGAAATAAAATCATGTCTGGATCAGAAGCGAAATCTTGGCTTTTTATAAATGCACACAAAGTTTCACTTGCATACAAATGATCATGTTTCTTGTGGGTAGTTTTAATTGGAATCCACATTTGCATTTGGTCGTCGTCAGAGTCTCATTCTCCGTTCGCCCTCCTCTTTCTTCTTTTCCATCTTCCTCGACGAGTTGTACCAGATTCACTGCACTCTGGACTCACTCGTCTTCCTCTCTCCACTCTCCACTCTCTTGTACCTATTTAGTCATTGTACGTACGAGTCAACATCCAAACACATCCTTTGGAAAGAGATGAGAAAAAATCATACAATATAGAATATAGAATACAGAGTCATCCCATAACATGATATAGAAAATAGAGATAGAATTCAGGGAACACAAACAGGAATACAATCACAGGACTCAAACTACAGAAACAAAATGAAAGAGAGAGAGGAAATCCTTTTAGATTCCAACCTCTCACAATCTGCGTCCATATGCACAAAGAAACACAGCGGAATCTACGTATAGAAAATTAAACAACTTTTCCGAATATTATTATTTAATTCCAAACTGAGTATGATAATAAAATACGTGCATATGCAAAATTATATCATCAAGATAAAGATACTCCTCTTCCGCTCCTACTCTCTGCTCTGCTCTACCTAACACAACGTATAAAATACATGATACAGAAACAGAAAATCAGGACAAGAAGAAAAAGAAGGATGTAAACGTGCGTTTTAATTCAGAGCAGGGCCTATTAAAGTAAAATTTGTCGAGTTGTGGTCCTCAAATTGAATCACAATCTTCCTCTCCTCACGGCCTTTCTGTCTCCCTCCAAATCTTTGGTTTGCCCAAGACACAATTTCTGCCACAAACACTTCCACCTCTCTCATTCCCTCTCTCTCTTCTTTCTACTCCACAAGAAATACCAAACAGAACAGAAGGAGGATGTGCATACGTGTATTTCTTATATTCTTACTCCCTCAACATTGTAGGAAATTATTTAACCAACAAAGTCATCACAAGTCCATTTGGTTGTGGAATCCCAAACAAAAAGAACATAAACAAACAATGCACAGAGTCATAATAATAATAATAATACTACTTTTCCCTTCGTGATATACCTTGTGCCGTACATTAGCAAAGTACAAAGTACATGCTTCCATTTGTGTGTGTGGTGTGTGCTGGACCAAGTCAAGATTCAAGCTTCAAGATTCCTCGGCATACTTTTATTCCCAACTTTTCCTTTTCGCTCCCTCCCTCAGCTTCCCCGAGTGAGAAATGAGAGAGCGGATGAAAGAACGAAAGAAAGAAAGAAACTTTTTCACTTTGGGTGCCTTGACAGTTTTTGGTCACCGCAGTAGACGCAGTACTCCAACTATGCACAATGTACTCAACAACACAACAAAATTGGTCTCTCTCTCTCATTCTGTCTCCTCTTTTTCCTATCTTTGGTATCTTTTTCCCCAAGAAAAATTGTATAGAGAAGAGTAAGACGTGTCTCAAAATGTGAACTTTTCCTCAACGTGTATTTCCATGTTCAGTCTACACTGACGGGAATTCAAGTCAAGTGGAAGGAGAACGGAGAAAAGAGATGAGATGAAGAGAGGAAACACAACAGTCAAAGAGAGAGGGAAAGAGAGAGAGAAAAGTCCTAATGTCTCGCCGTAATTAAAACAGAGAGAGGAAAAAATCATTTTGGAAGATGTTGCACGTAATTAAATTATTCTTATGAGCGTGTACCTCCACATTACGCAAAGGAAAGAATTCACTGTGGAAAAGAACAAGAAAAAGAAGAGGAAGAAAAGTGTTCCTTGTGAAAAATCATTATTTCTCTGCACGTCACCCCACACCAAAGCTCTTCTCTTCCTCTTTCCTCCTCTCATTTCTTTTCACTTTTAACATTTCTTCTCCCCATTAACTTTTTTTCCCTTTTCTTTTCATCCACTTTTATTTTAACTAAGGAATTGCACATCCATAACCAAATAGATAATTCCAACTATGGCTTAAAACTCACTGACTTTCACAGGAGAATAGAGGATCCATCCATACATGTTATTTTATGCATAAACTCCCCTCGTATTTCCATCCTCCATGTGTCTCACTTCTCTCTTTCTCTCGTCTCTCGACTCTTCCCGTCGTCATTCAATTTTTTTGATTGACACACTAATATCAAAACTGATTCAAAGGTCATAAACCTTTGAATTTTATCATGAAGCCATCGCTTTCATCCCTCTCCTTTCTCATTTTTTTATTATTATTATACATGCATAATAATCAGGAGAGACTCAGAATTCAGATCGGAGGATGAATCAAAAGACAAGAGAAACTCTCTTTCACACTCTTTATTTTCTTCCTTTTTTCCTCCTTTATGTTTGTCAATTTCAGGGGAAAATTTAAAATATATTTTTTATATTTATATTAAATGATGATGATGATGATAATAATAATAAAAATGGTAGGAATCTTTTCCTTCTCGATCCATTAAAATATCACATGAAGCGTCTTCTTGGAATTCTTGGAACAAAACTGTATAAAGTATAATGTAAAATTTCATAACGTGTCAATCAAAGTGGAGCAACTCTATTAACCTTGTCTCATCTTTTTTCTCTTGTCACTGTCGACTGTCGACACATTGATGATTGTCTCGTAACAAAAGGGAACAAAAAAAAAGAACAGCAACAATCTACAATCTACACACATGCATTTTACATAAAATACCCAGTATGAATTTTCCCTCCATCTTTAATAATAATAATAATAATAATAATAAATCTTGGATGTTGGATATTTTTCACCACGCGTCTCCCACGAATATTCAAATTTCATATTCAAATACTCCAACCAGAAAAGACACCTCTTTTCCCAGTTCCCTCTCATGTCAACTCGCCTTGATTGACACAGGCCTGACACTTTTACAACCACGGAACAGGAACACAATTACAACCTCAAATCTCTCCAGCCCAAAGACAACAAACCAAACACGGAAAAAACAGACAGGAAGAAGACAAGACATGGATTTATAAAATTCAAAAATACTCTACCATGTGATTTTCTCTCTAAAACTCCCAACAAAGAAATAGACTAGACAAAAATAGAAAGAATACTAACAAATTTATTCCATGTACAATGTACATTGTACAAGTATGAGAATAGTTTATGATGTACAATGTACAGAGTACAGAGGAAAGTCAATTTAAATTTAAATCAAGACGGTTTTCCTCATGAATATGACTCAAATATTAATTAAAAGATGATTATTATACAATAAGGATTTTTGATGAGATGTTCAACAGAAAATTAGCGAGGGAAATTTCCCTACACTCAACTCAACTACAGAGTATAATAATAAAGAAGATGATAATGGAGCTACATGAACATTGAGCATAATGGATAATGGATGATGGTGGATGGTTAATGGTAAAGGTCAATTAATGTAACGTCTATTGACGGGAGGCTAATTGAAATGAGCTTCCTTGTAACTAGTAATTAGACCGTGGTTAATTGTATCATAACAAATAAAACGAGGGAAAGAAAGCTCGTCAGATTAAATGTGATTACGGAGAAGGGAACAAATATAGATTCAGGCTGGGAAAACAAAATGATCATGATGCTATGTGATGTCATAATATATTACGAGTGGAATGGAACTGGAGGAGGAAGGAACAAGCGAAGGAAAGTCTCATCAACGAGGAAGAAAAAAGGAGGAAAAACCATGTTTGTGTTCATTTACTCATGAAATAAGGGAACTGAAAAGGTTGGAAAGGAGGAAAAAGATGGCAATTAAAGAAAAATGTCATCAAGATGAAATTATTGAAGAAAAAAGGAAAAGAGACAGGAAAAAGTGAAACGGAGGGGAATTCAGTATATAATACAACAATGCAATAGATGCGTCTATGTGTGTAATACTGAATACAGAGACGTGCATAAAATCTTGGTGAATGGGGGAAGATCTCACATCTCACATCTCACACACTGCAGAAAGTACAGAGGATACAATTCTATTGCCTGGAGTGAAAGAGATTCGGAGAATGGGGAAGGACAAGAATCACATCAAGTGGGGTTTTGTTTAAGGTGCAATTAATACGGAACATCATAAAAGTGAGCTTCTGTCACTTTGTACTACTCGATGAATTCCTTTTCCGCTCCTAATTCCCTTTAAATTCTTTTAATGAACCTCCCATGTTTTTATCCCTCACCGCTTCACTTTCTTCTCCTCTCTCTCTTTTCTCTTTCTCTGCTTCTTCTCGCCCTTCCACCTAAAGAGCCTAAAGAAGCTAAAGAACCATTCCTCCGCTGCTGCTCCTTACTTATTTACTTGTGTAATTTCTCCACACTTTCTTCCTCTGCTCTTCTAGCTTCAACATATAGACCTTCTCCTTCCTTCTTCCAACCTCCCTCCATATCATATCATATTATATTATATTATAAAAGAGGAAGAACAAGTTATCTGACTGACTTGTGTGTTCTCTATTCTCTTCTTCCTCCACAATACTTTCCCGTTGTAATGGCTCTGGAATCTAGAAACTTAACTGACTACTTTTCTTCATGCTGATTCCTGGCTTACACTTTATTCTCATTCTCTCATTCTCTCTCCAGGAACATTCTACTTTTCTACTTCGTTTGACCCTAAGATTTTCTACTTCCATTCCATTTTCTGCCTGATGCAAAAGTCAAGTTGAGTCTTCCAATTTCCTCTAACCACCTCCACTCAAATGACACACCAAATACCAAATACCGAATACAAAATGCAGGACGGCTTTAAAACTCCTCCATTCTCTTACTTTCTTATACTTGACTTTCCAACGAGAAACCATCTACAAGTATCCTTATTATTACTACTACTACTCCTTTTCTACTACAATACAATGACAACAGAGTGCAGAGGTATTACCAGGGAGAGAAAACTGGATTGAAACAATGTCAAGGAATTCATGTACGGTTGACTCATTTAATTACAATTATTATTATTATTACTGCTCCAACATAATTGCTAATTAGAGAACAACGCCCGGAATCAGATTACTTGATTATGCCACTCTAATTATTTAATGTTTCCAATCATGATGCACAACTTCAATCTACAATCTACAATCAAACTGATACAATTCTTTGTAATATTATGCATCATATAACTCAAAATTTTTCTCCGAGAAACTCCAAGGAATTTTAGATAAATTTACCATTTACCATTTATAAAAAAGGAGGAAAAATTCCAAGGCATTCCTTAAATAAAAAGACGAAGGACAAGATTCATGGGAATGAGCAATTAAAAGAGAAAAGTAATCCATTTACTGGGAAATCCAGTCGAGTTCAGAGAGTTGAGAGTTGAAAAAAATTGAGGATAAAATTGCAGTTTACATGTATAAAAACTCGTATTGTAATTGCTGTAATTTTTTACGTCGACACTCTTTCGCTCTCACTCAAGAAGTACAACATTGTACATGTGAAATGGAATAAAAAAAAGATAATTTCACAAGGAAAACTTTCCACTCCCTCAACTTCAACTCTAAACACTTTCCAGTGCAAACTGCACATTCCACGAGGGAGACAAAGCATTTGCAATAATTACCCATGATAATTGCATTAATAGAAAAAATTAACAAGATTCCTCAACAAGACAAATCCTAAAGTCCACATCCAAAAGGGAGCAGAAAATTACAACATTTCCTTCTTTCCCACACACATTTTCCTTATTCCTTTTCTTTCCCTTTGATCCACGTTTAAGTTTTACTCATTTCAGAATATAGATGAAGAATTTATACACAATATTTTACTCGTGCTCATGGTGACAAAATGTGGAATTTTTTATTTCCATTTCCAGGATAAAAATTAATTCCACTTCCCCACCTCCATTCGCTATAGAATTTTTCCAATTAAAACCTTGTTTAAATTCTACAATCAAACTAATTTCCTCCAAAATCCATAATGGACGAGACAGTAAACAATGTAGAAAATTTACTTGGAGCCTAAGACAAATTTCCTCTTTTTTTCAGAGTAAATCAGCCATTTATTTCCTGTGTTGATAAAACGGGAAGAGGTTTGTTCAATTGTAATGTAATTAAGGATCCAAAGAGAATGCTCATTGTTCCTTAGTTTCCCATTGTAAAACACCCATGATATTATATTATGCACACGTGTGTAATAGACATAAGTTAGTTGAGTTTAATTTCGGTGTGTGGAGAAGAAGGAGGAGTGCACGTGAATGGATGAAAGGTGGTGAGATAACAAGTCGGAGGAGGAAGAGGATGTAGGAAATGTACAATGTATAAGAAGAAGGAGAAGCGGACCGAGGAGAAGAACGGATCATAAAAATAAAATGAAATCAAATAAAACACACAGTTCCCAAATTAGCTCTTCGTATTTCGTAGGAGACGGAGAGAGGGAAAAAACCTGTAGCCAACCAGCCACTTTTTTCCGTATTCTTCGGATACAGGGATGTGAAGGTGAGTCGAGTGCGGGAAGGAGCGAGCGAGCGAGCGAACGAGGGACGAAGAAGCTCAAGACTCAAGACTCAAGAAAAAACAAGAGGATATATTATATGTGAGCTACTTTGAGAAAAAAGGTACTTACTTATGTGCTTCACATTTTTGGCAATTTGTTCTCTTCTCTTCTTCTCTTCTCCCGTGTGGAGAATAGAGAAGCGAGTGTAGAGAGAGGGAAGAAAAAAGTTTAGCTCACATTTTATAGCCATGTCCCATATCTTGATGTAAAATTATACCAATTACTCTCATACATTTAATTTTGGATGCACGACGTAGTCCACCATAATTCAACAGCACAAACTCCTCCAAACTCCAAACACTCTCAATACACGGGAAATAACTGAAAGGAGGAAAAACTCTAGATTCTAGACCAATATAACACATCTACACTCTCTCATTCTCCCTCTCTCTCTCTCTTGTCCTCAACAAATAAAGGAGACGTTGACGGACGGACAGAAGAAAACGGCCTACTTCTTTTCCATTTCAACTCCAAAAGTTACCTATACCTCATTATCCAATCTCTGACTATTTCCACTCCCAACACAACTTTTCCCATTAAATAGCTACAAACAATCCTGTTGAAAGGAGGACTCTGCTAAACACACATTTATAATAAACCGTACAATTAAAATACTAGATTAACGCGATGCACATGCTCACATCATAACCATGAATACTGTGAAATACTCTTCTTTAGCATCAAACTTGCATCAAATCCAATTCACATTTCACATTTCACATGTACACGTGTAAATAAATAGTAACTTTGTCTCACAATATTACAGAATGAGAATCCGCATTACAATAATTAGAAAAGAAACAGAGAAAAAGTACACAAAATAACAAAAAAAATGTACAAGAATAAAATTACCACAGACTACATTCTGCATTCACAAAATACAAAATAATCATAAAAATGACTAATAAAATTCTAAAAACGTGTTATTTACATTTCTACTTTGTCTATTTAAATTTTAACATGGGAAATTGGGATGCTTCATGCATATTGAAAAGGGAGTTGAGGGACATTTTCCTCTACTTGTTTCACTCATTTGCAAAGATTCAGGATTCAGAATTCAGAATTCAAAAAATTCCTCCTGCAAGTAATACAAAATGTAAAACTACGTGTACAATCTACAACGTAGTTTTTATTTTTTTTTATCTCTCTTCATTTCTAGGTTTGCGGTAAAAAACGATTCACTGTACATTAATTTTTAACGCACCGTCCTCCTCCTCCTCTAAATTTCCAAGAACAAGTTTTACTAATTCCTATTTGCATTTTACACTGGGAATAATTTCGCGGATTAAATATGACACATTCTCATTTGGACTACGAGAGAAAAAAGAGAGATAAAAATGAGAGTTCACAAAACATGCTCGTTTAAATCTAGTAGCACAGTTTCCTCTGCAGTCAACGTTCTATTTTAGGTGTTTGTAAAAATGGAGAGAGGGGAATTGAATAAACTGATGTGATCCCACAAAAGTTACAATGACATAAACTTACACGGATTCACTTTCAGCCAATTTAAAAGCATCTACATGAATGCAGTAGCTTCAACTGTCCCCGTCAACCCAAAGCCAAAGCCAGAGCCAGAACCAAAACCAAAGTCAACTGCAAAAGAAATGATGACGACGGTAATATAACGACCAAGAAACACACCACAAAGGACAAAAATGGCTAATAAAATTTACACAAGACAAATTTCATGAGGCATCCTCTCCCTTTTTAATGTTTTGCACGTTTTTTCTCCGTCCCATCTCCACGACACAGCACAACAACTTCAACCTAAACACATGCAACAAAATCCAACTCACCAAGGAAATACAAAATACAAAATACATGCATTCATTATGCATAACTGTCTTTTTATTATCAGGACAACTACTCCACATTTTTGTTTCCTTTGAACATGAAACATTTCCCGTCGCTCTCTCTCTCTCTCTCTCTCTCTCTCTCTCTCTCTTGCTTAATTTTCCACTTTGAATCTACCTAAAAACAAACTTGGGAAGCAGAACGACGAGATGATGATAATGAGAAGAGAAAACAGGGAAAAACACAGAAAGAGAGAGAGAATTACTAGCAGACGTTAGTCTTACTGGCTTAGCAAAATCAAAAATATCTACAATCTACACACAAGTTGACTAAAATCTCAGAATTCACAACTTCCATCTCATCACCCAACCTTCATAATACTACTTTATTTTATTTTATATAGTATAAAATATGACGGAGGGAAAATGTAAACAAGATAATGGAGAAGAAAAAGAATGAGGAAAGGTCCACTTGACTAAAATTGGGCGTGTTTGTGGATAAAATGTGAAAGATGGGTTTCTCTCCTTCCTCCCGTATTTTTGTATTTTTGTATGAGAAAATGTAGAGGAAGAAACGGGCTGTATTATATTAAATTACTAAAGTGGAGTAGTAGTACGATGTAGTAGTACTCCAACGGGAGTGCAGAGAGTGACCATTGTTCAGGAGGATGATGACCGTATGGAATGCAAAGATACGGACGGACCGAGAGAATGAATGTTCACTCAAATTGTTGGCCTGGACTGGAGAATGGACTGGACTGGACGGGGAATTGAAAATTCAAGAGTGTATCATCATGTGTGTTGTGTGTGTTGTGGCGCTAATACAGTATTGACATGTATATGGGATATGGAGAGAGAGGAGAGAGAGGAGAGAGGATATCACATTATTCCATTATACTCCTCCAATATTATTACATTACATCATATTATAATGTATTATCCTCCTAGTTCATCCTGTCCATCCTTTTCTCTTTTTTCTCCTACTTTTAGTTGTTGTTACCGAGAGATTCTTTTGAGTACTTTCCACTTTGTATCCAGTGGAAGACTTGGAGTATTGGAAGGGAACCGGAAGCGAATGCATTTAATTTTCTTGTAGAATAGGCACCTATGAGCCATTAAGCGACCGTAAATCTCTCTTTAAATATACTATGGAGATTTATTAGAATGATGGAAAGTAATCTATCGCCTCCTTCTCCAACTCCAACTCCAAACAACCAACCAACCAACCAACGAACCACCAACAGCCATAATGTATATTTTCCCCTCTATTGCATTTATGTAACAGATTATCCTCTCTTCACAAACAACACAAAAAGAGGAAGAGGAAGAAGAAAAGAAAAAAGAGAAGAGGAGACACAACTAGTTGTTCCATACTCCTAAACTCTACACACAAGAAGTAACAAGAGGAATAAGCAAAAACGACCAATACAGGAAAGTGCTTTTGCTTTTTGGACAACAAAGACGTGCACGAGCGGTTCAGCTTATTATGACATGGCACTTCTCTCTCTCTCCTCTCTCTTCCTCTTTCTCTACTGAGTTTGGTTTCTCTTACATGTAAATACAAGAGAATAAGAGGACGGGAGCATCACATTGTCGCCCCAACCTCGTAAAAACTTTGCCTCTTCCTCTGGTTCTCTTCTGTCTCCTGTCTCGTGTACTGTGTGTTGTGTGAGCCACCAAAGAAGTTCAAGTTGACTCTACACTTAGGCTTCGACGGTTGGATTGTAGGACACAGCAGGTATTGTTTGTGAGCTTCTAATCTTAATTGATGCACAGGCCCCTTCGTTATCCATCATTCTTCAAGATACTATCACTTGACAACAAAAACGGCTTTCTCCCTCTCTCTCTTTTACCGCCACTCCATATCACATTTCTCACTCACTCTAAAAGCCTCAGTCAATACCTTCTTATAATAATATTAATAATAATATTAATACACCACAACTCCACACACATTCTTCATTGATCACATAACACACAGACACATCTCTCTTTCTCCCTCTCTCTCCCTCTCTACACTTACAAATGCAGGAAAATCCTCCACTTTTCTGTCCTCCTCTTCCCTTCCCTTCCCTTCCCTTCCGATGATTTCGCTCAAGGAAACAGAAACAGAAAAGAACGGAGAGACAGCTCATCCTCCATATTGTCAAACTTTTCTAGAGTATAATCAAGCATTCATCTTCCGCTATACTTAACTTTACTCCTTCTTCCAAACACACACACACACAGATCAGGGAGATGCATCATAATCATAATCATCTTCATCATGATTTTGTACACATACATACCCATGATAAAAACTAAACCAATAACAAGCCATTCATTCATTCCAGAAACTACAATATCACATCATAGTTTCACATCTTGTGAAATGATGGTGGTGCACAGAAGGAGTTTGAGGTATAAAAACTCTTTTTATTGAGCAATAATCTAACGGTGGGATGAGGACAAAAAGCCTCACTTTCCTCTTGTTCTCTCTTCTCTGCTTTGGCTTGCGGATTGAGAAGCAACTCCAGCCTCAAGACAGAATACTCAAGACAAGGAGAAGCTGTCAACTGTGTGGAGTGAAGATGGAGGCAGGCACAAATCCCAAAAATTAATGATACATAATATTACCATGATGGAAAGGTATTCTCTTTTATTAAGCCAACTTTGTTTTCTTTTTTCAGGGATCCCCTACTTTTTCCTGGCTCCTCGTGGATCACATGCACTATATACAATCTAAAATACACAATGTCAAATGCACATCCACGACAAAACACAACACACGAAACCACCAACGTAAAACATCATTAGCCAGACCTTGTTCCTAATTTAAGTTTTCTGTCAACCCGGAGAGATTCAATTACCTTCCACCCACCCGCATTTTCCCCATCCAAACTCAACTTTAGTTCCTTCATGCTTCTCACTCACTCCTCCATCTCCTATTTTTTCTTTTTCCATTCCTTCCATTTCAAAAGAATCTCCACATGTACACCTTTACGTCTCTTTTCTCCCTCATTTACTACATGAAACTTCAATACTTGTAATTTATCAGGAATCATTTTTATAAATAAAACAACTTTTACAGGACAAATATACAGCCTCGCAACATTATGTTTGGTGAGCCACAAACCAAATGAAATCAAATTAAAGCATGTTAAAACAAGTACAGGATTTCAACAACTTCTTTTTATATTTCATTTCAACCAGATTGCAAAATAAATTCGACTTTTCCTGGTCGAGAACATATTTATTTATATAACTGACCTCACTCTGTTTGGTTTACTTGACTTTTATAAAGCTTTTATATACTTTTGTCACAATGAAACCCATGTAAAATCTACCTGCCACAACCCATCACAGGATAATACGAGACAAGACGACGCAAAACTGTTCAAAAGACAAGATCAAATTAAATCCACGGAATTTGGTAGTGGAGGTGAATGAAACGGCAAGGACACGCTGTCGATTTACTTATTATTTATCCTGTATACCACAACCAAACTCAAGCTCAAATTCACAATTTTTGTTGGACCAAGACCAAGAATTCCCAATTTCCAATCGTACAGAAAATCAATCGAAAATTCAATTCAATGAGCAAAAGCTTTTATACTTTTTATACTAGTGTACATTTTTGCTCCTCTTCAACGTTTGATTTTTCAACTGTAGCTTTTGACTATGACAAAATCATAATATTTTATATAAAAATGTTCAGGTGCTTCAACATTTCATATCATATATTTTTTTTACTTTTCATTCAAACTTAATACAGGAATCAAGATACAAGATAACAGATCTCACTGGCAAAAGAAGAAGACTGAATTTCTGCCAAATGCGGAATAGCAAACTTTCAAAGTCATTCTGATGGAGAAACCTCAAAGAAGACGGAATGACAAAAAATTCATTTTCTGCTGTTCCAACTGCAGACTGTAGACAGTGCCAGAGTTAAAAAAGGAAGCACTGCTTCGTATTCTACTGCACGTTGTTTGAGTGACTCGACATGATATGCTTACACTACAAAATCCAGTTTATTAGTCCGAGTATTACTCTGATAGGGATGTAAAAAGAAAACGGGGAAGATGAAGAGGAAAATCTGAATTAATCCCAAGGAGCGAGCAATATGTACAATCTACAGTATAAAATAATTCTTGTTGTGTTGTGTAGGCTTCCTCTTCTTGTTTCTTGTACTTTCTTGTACTTTTTCTTGTGGGGAAAATAGAAATAGTGAGGATTTATTAGGAAATGAAGGGCTGGATCCTGGATATAGTTATTTATTTGATGACATAAGTAAATGTAGCCACATCATCTAATCCAATGGAATCCAATCTAATCCCGCTCCACTGCGAAGGGCAAAGGTTTAACAAAACGGAATGAAATAAAAATAGTCATAATATCATACAGAAATGAGAATGATACGTTTTCAGATGAGATCCTCTCCTCTCTCCTCTTCTGCATTTACAATCCACACACACACACACACACACACGTGCATACTCCATCCACCATCTCACAACAACAAGAAGACGCGGAAAAGGCAGAGGAAGAATATAACGGTAAGGAAAACGAGAGAAAGAGAGAGAGAGAAGGAGCTTCCGACTAGATCTGGGTATCATCATCATCCCCTTGGAAATTCCGTTATTCTCCGAATTCCGAATCCGACTATTCGACGCCAGCCTGGCGACACACAAAATCACAATACAAACTCCAATTTTCTTGTATATTCTTTACACTTCTCTTCCTCCACTCTTCTTCATGCCGAGCCAACAACACAACACAACACAACTTGAACTGATTCTGACTCCGACTCTGACTCCGACTATGAAAGTGAAGCCTGTGTGGAGTAATGGGAATGAGATGAGATGAGAGCACAACAGCAGACGAGACTACAATGCAACACAATTCTAATCCACTCTGCCACACACACACAAAGACCGAGATGATGACGACAAAAAATAAAGCAAGTACGACGGAGAAAGGAGATTTCAACTCTTCCATATTATTATCATCATCATTATTATTATTATTACTATAAAATCCAAAATTCCCTTATATTACTCCACTCCTTTCGCACTTTTATTCCAGTTGAAAAGGAGAGAGACACGAAAAGAAAAGTGTACCTTCATGTACTACTTTTTGTCCTCGACATGATAATAACCTTGGTGTGTTGTGTTGTGGATATCCATTGTGCTGTGCTGGGAATGAAACGTGGTAGTGAATGAAATATGCGTATCGTATGAGCAAATGAGAAGAAATAATGTCAGTGGAGTATGTATAATATATTTACATGTCTTAATAGAGATGCTCTGCAGTTTGGAGCTTTGCAGTTTGGACTGTCTTGTACTTTGTCCTTTGAGCAAATTGAATGGCCCTCCTCTCGGACTCTTTTGGAAAACCTAATGTAATTTAATGGAAAATTGGAGGCCGTCTCTCCTACGTGCACATCTTTTATTTTATTTTATTTTATTTTACATGTTGTAGGTTCACTGCTAATATTTAGTCAAGTACGAGTAGAGTGGAAATGCAGAAATGAGAAGGGGTTTTGAGAACGTGGAACGTAAAGGGAGAAAGTATCCGAGTACATTGCACACGGATCCTCCAGTTCTACAGCCTCCTCAAGAGAGAGAGAGAAAGTCAAAAAGAGGAAGAGAAGTGAAATATCTAAGGAGAATTGGTGAGCATTGAGCATGTTGGCGTGTTTAAAATAGACTATATGTCACGGCTACGGCACGAACTTGTTCTTCCTCCTACTTTTCTTGTCTCCTCTTTTCTCTTTTCTTTCTTTGCTCTGGGTAAATGCAACTTTTGTCTTGCCTTTAAACAACACTTGATAATCTGATATTTTATTGCTTAGATTTTTCATTCTTCGTCTCGCCTCCCTCTTTTCTTTTCTCCCCAACATTTCATGTATACTTTCTTTTTCTCTCTCTCTCTTTCTCTTTTCTTTCTTTCTTTCTCCATTTTTTTCTCATATTCATTTCATTCCTGTTCCTCTGTGTCTGTCTTTCACTGTCTGAGACAATATATGCTATTATCCTTTTATGACTGGAACCATTTCATTTTGGACTTTTTCAATTTCGACAATATCATCCTTTTACACAATATCCTAACATCATAACCCTCTTCTCTTCTTATTCTTCTTCTTCTTCTATCTTCTTCTCCTTCTTTCTATATTACATTATTATTATAAGTTACAATATTATCCTACAAGAAAAAATTGGCTTCACATAACACAAGCACACACATTCCTTTTCTTTTTCTTTTTTTTGTTTTACACACATTCAAGAGGAATATCTGACGAGTGGTACAAGTCAAGTGCTAGTCAATCCATGTTCCATGTTATCCTATCAAATCATATCATGTCTACTCTATTCTCTATTCTGTTCCATTCTACTCCATGTAAAAGAGGGAACATGCGAAACATGATATTCAAGTTTTAGTTCCAACAGATCTAACCGATATCAAAAGTCGTTTATAAAATACATAAACTTATTACTACATCCCATTTGAATTTCAACTCTACTTTCTCTTCCTCTTTCGCTCCGCAATACGCTACACATCCACCATCTACAATCCTCCTCACTTTCCTTTTGATTTTTCCTTTTTTTCCTCTTCTTAGAAAGCAGAACAGAAAGTTTGAGATTGAAAATCTCATTTGTATTTTATATTCAGGACAAAAAAGTAAAAAAGTAAAAAAAAAAGGAGGGAAAGAGAAAATCCATTGAAAGAAGTTGTCACTACACCTAAGTTTTCTGAAAGGCAGCCAACAGCCAACATTCAACGACATGCACACAGACACACAGATCCTTGAACAACAAGTTATCACATGGTCCTAATATAAAGTGAAAACAGAAAATCTGTGTCTGCCTGAAAAAAGGAGTAGAGGCCAAGTTGAAAGATTGTTCATTGTTCACTCACACTTTACTTTGGAAATGGAAATGAGGAAATTTCCCGTGGAAAAGAAGGGAAGGAAAAATACAATAGGATTCCTGATTATCCCAAAATTCAACGGAAATGTTGGATGTTGGATGACTTTTCTAAAGACGACACCAGACATAAGTACATAAATACATAAATACACAACTCTTGGGCTTATTTGCACCTCCACTCTCCGGATTTTTCCAGAATGGCCATGCATAAATTACAAGAAAGAATGAAAGAAAGAAAGAAAGAGTAATTTTCTATTCATATTCATTTTGACTCTTTCCTCGGTCTGCTTATAGTTATGTCGTTACTCAACCGCTCTTTTATTTAGTCTACCTTTCATATTCAAAAGTGGAAACTGTTGCGTTAACACAAGAGGAAATGCGGACATTTCTCGTTGTGGGAGTGTGTATGAAGGTACATACTAAATAAAAAGAGACTGGAAAATTGAGTGGAAAGTAACGGAGATGAAATTATGAAGTTTTAGGGGAATTCTCAAGAGTGGAATTAGTACAGGAACGGGAATCGGAGGTCGCAGTTATCACACACACTTTCTATCACATCATTAAGGCAGTTTACTCACTCTCTCACTCTCTCACCATTTCTCACTCACCCACAACCAAAACCAAACCAAACCCACCAACAACTTATACTTTTCAACATAAATGAGCAGTTTACAGTGCAGAGGACTTTACTCACATTATTCAAACAGTCATGATACCGTAACACCCGCACTCTTGACTCTTGACTTACACATCCAAATGCCAAATAGCAAATGCTGAATACTGCACATGAAGCATCAACTAGTGCAAAAAGATGTAAATGTGGAAAAGTTGACACGAGAGTCATTCAATCAAAGTCCATGCATCAAAATCCCCTCCAGGCAATCACATCCAAATGACTACCCAAACTCCTTCTCCTCCACTAATCTTACTCCATATACTTTACACATAGCTGTACACCACATAAAATTCACAACAGCCATTCATTATGAATCCACTCATAAAATCTTTAATGTGACTAAAGCCTCAGCTTTACCGTTTCTATTTTCCCTACTCCAAACTTCAAACACGCACATCTACTTCTACCTTCAGAAATTCCATGTACTCTCAATTCTCCACCGTCATTTACTTGTACAAGAAAACTTTTATAAAAAATGAAGGAATTAAAAAATACTAAATGTTAAAACAAATCACCATTGTTGCTGTTTAAAAGACAAGAATAAAATACCAGGAAACAAATCCAAAGGAGAAAGCGAGAAGAAACAACCTGCCCTGTCACGGGCCATGAGGTACATACAGGAAAATGTATATTTATACACAGTGGAAAAAGGTCATTTATCAAATCAGAGTGATTCATAAATACTAAATACATGCAAGAAAAGTTGTTCCTGTGCTTAAAGCTCAACGCTCGCAGCCTGACCGGAGCCCAGAGGACAAAGAAGAATAAGACGAAGCAAGTGTTCACCTACAGCTTGAATTTAGGATGAAAAGTCCTAAATTTTGTCATGTCTGTCCTGCTCGCTTAGTGCTTAAACTTGGGAAGAAAGAGCTCTGCTCTGTTGTTGCAATATAATATAATATATTATAATAATAATAGCATGTTGACTCACCCACAAAACACGACGTAGACATACATACAAAAAGACAGAGACAGA
Source organism: Sminthurinus signatus (assembly GCA_019776565.1). Classification (NCBI taxonomy): domain Eukaryota; kingdom Metazoa; phylum Arthropoda; class Collembola; order Symphypleona; family Katiannidae; genus Sminthurinus; species Sminthurinus signatus. The sequence goes on from JABASP010000177.1 coordinate 41,271, forward strand.
GAATATGGAGAAGAGAAAGAGGAAGAAGAAGTAAGCGTACCCAGCAGAATAGGTAAATTGTAACATCTGCATGTTTATATGCATATTAAACGTCGCGAGTCAAAAACTTGAGGGTGGAAAAGTGGAAAGGCACCATAATTCAGATTCAGAGAACACCGTCCAAACTCCAGACACACCAACAAGTCTCAAAAGATAACCCAGCAGAGGAATTTCCTCCAGCAAACTACAAAAACATGTAGGAATTCTCCACTCTGTAATGTTTCGATAAATAAATAGAGTCCACGGACCAAAAACGAAAGAGGAAAAGGAAAAAGAACCAACATGTTCTTACACTGAACATTGTACATTTTCTAGGTACAACTACAGCTAAAGCTAAAAGTCTATATTGAAGCTATAAAATAAATCGTCGTCCTGTAATACAATATGAAATCTGTTCCTTGTTCAAGGAGCAAAAAAAGAACAGGATGAAAAGGCCAAAGACGAAGATGAAGAAAGCATAGAGTTACAACAAACGACTCGGTGAGTCAGTCACAACAACAACAACACAAAACACAAAACATCTGCATACAACAAGGAAAGCAAAAAAAAGTACATACGGCGGCGAAAAAATCTACTCTGGCCTTGTACTTTTTGCTCTTTCTCTTGTCGTTGTATATTATGACGAGGTTTTCTATTTGTATTTGTGTCGTACGTCAATTCCCGTTCTCGTTGGTTGGCTCAAAGGTACTTTTCTTACGTGTACTTACTCCTCTCTCTCTCTCTCTCTCTGTTCATTCTCATGTTCTTGCTCTTGTTTGTACAGAAAATTCAGGAGACAGAAAGAACGAGTTGCTAGCAAATAAATGTCTCAAATCTCAAGTACATCAATTCTGTGTGTCATTTTGAATGTACTATTATTGCCCTTTTCTCTATTCCTTTTTATCCTACTCCCGCACTCCCTCAGTCGCTCTTTCCTCCTCTCCTTTTTATCTATTTCTCTTTTACTTTCTCTCTCTTCCTCGTCTCCTGTCTGCTTCTGCTTTTACTTCTACTTGTGAAACTGGGAATCCTAACATATGGATGGACGATAGCTTCGCTGTGTGTAGACTCCGCATTGTCATTTGATATGTAGGACAAAAGTTGGCTCAGATCACATGATTACATCTTGTCATTTTATGTATCATCATGATCAGTCTCCTCTCATTTCTCCACACAACAGACAGAACAGCCCAGCACAATACAACACAATAAAATACAACACAATGTTCAAGGTAACAACCGTATTACTACTTTTCCTATGTTTTCTCGTCGCCTTCCTCTTTTTTGTCTCCAGTCTGGATCATTCTTCTTCTTTTTCCCTTCTCCTCCGCCTCCTTCGTTACATCTTTACACAAAAACGAATTTGCACAAAAACCCCCGGGAAAATGAAAGGTATAATCTACAGTCTACTATTTATGTCCAATGTACAACCTAGAGGACTTTTGAACATGAAGGTCGTTGTCCGAAAAGGAAGCCACTCACAGGGCGGCCCAAGTGGATCAGCACGACAGAAAACCCAAACAAAAACACACACATGAAACAGGAGAAACGGGAGACAAGAGTTTACTTTACTTAACTTAACTTTACTTTTTCTGGGGAATATCCAACGGTGATTGCTTTTAGTCTTTTCTCTTGTTCTTTCTCTTGCTCTTGGACAAGGTAAAGAGTAAAGAAGACAAGATATTTAGCAGAGCTTTAATGTTCCGAGTTTGTCAATGTATTAAATGTTCTGACCCATTTCTGTTTTCTGTTTCTGTCCTCCCCCTCCCCCTCCCTCCCACTTTCCCACTTTCCAATCCACCTCAACTCCCACCAGCAAATATCAACATTAACCATCAATCCATCCATCTATCGAGTCATCCAAAACATCAATCCAGTCATTTATCCGCCCGTGAAACTTGAGACAGAAAAAACTAGGACTGAAATGTTATCTTTTGGTTTCTGTTTTGGTTATATCGTAGGTTGACTTTTTACTTTTTCCTACTTTTTCTACTTTGTTATTTCCCATGCAAGTATTGGTATTGTGTAGTTAGGTACAATATAATATTACGTCGACTGTGGACTTTTCTACTTTGGTTTGTTGACTGGGTGGAACTGCCTCGCAAGTTTGCCATGTGGAATCCTTTTTAGACTCTTTCTCCTCCTCATCCATCCTAGCGAAACAGGAGGAGAAGGAGAGAAGAGAGAAGGAGAAGAGTGAAAGTCAGAGTCAGATGCAGAGTAAAAAGTAACGGAGGAGACGGAGGCAGGAGGCAGTGAGACAGGAGGAGAGAACAACAAGAACAAGAAGAAGAAAAAAAGAGACAATAAGATTCGATACAATACAAAGGAAGAAACACAACAGAATCCGGACACAATAGAATGGGAATAGACAAGAAAGAGCTCAGAAAGCAAAAGGAAAATTTGTTTCCAGTTACCATTCTTCCTCTTTCTTTTTAAGGGAAGCACACGGCAATAAATTACACGTAAACGTAAGAAGACAAGTACACATCCAGAAGAGAGAGAGAAAAGGAGAGAGAGAGAGACACTCACAGTGAAACTGATACAGACAGAGACCAGCAGCAGCAATCCAGAAGCAAACAAAGTTCAACTTTGCTCCAACTCTACCGTTTTAACCTATTCTCCATTTTCTACACATAAATAGATAGACAAATGTAAACATGTACATTTTCATTCCTCTTTCTCCCTATGACGCTCCACCAATTCTCCACCAGTCCGATTCAAAGTGCAAGAATAAAATCCTCACATGTATTTTATATTATTCGCAGGTCCTTTCTCCATTCTCCATTCTATTCAAACCAATTCTTTTCCCACTAACATTCATATAACCTTTTCTCTCTCTCTCTCTCTCTTCCTTTTTCTTCCCGTTTCCTCTGCATCTGTATAAGAAAAAGAAAAAGAAGAGTCTGATACTCAAGAGAGAGAGAGGAGCAATACAAATTATTGCCTCACCAATTCATCTTCTGTTATAAGACATGCAGAGTCTTTGTTACTCTGATAAAGACCTCCATTTCAACCTCATTTGCATGTGAATATTCCCGCCCTCTCAAAAGAAGACGAGGAGGAAAAATACATTTTCTCTCCATTTATTTCCTTTCCAACTCTCCCATTTATATTTATTTTTATACACCAAACAGCCCATCTCCATTTATCCATATCTTTCATTCATCTTCCTTTCTTCTCCACTGCAAGTACACTGTATACTGTATACCTTACACACACATCTCCACTGGATATTTATGCAAAACCTGTCAGTCATTCAGTCCACAAACACAAGAAAAAAAGCTATTCGGATGTTACTAATAAGTATTTTCATGTTTCCCCGTCCTACAATTACAATCCCATTTCAGTCTCTCTTTTTGTCTCATTAATCCTCCTCTCTTTTCCACGTCAACCAATTCCAATTCCAACTCCTGTCTCTTTTTAAATGTTATTTGCACAACTATCAAATTCAACAACGCATTTCAAGCTTTTTTCATTTTTTGTTCAAGTGCACCGAGTACCGGTGCCAGTTGCCACATGCATCAACCAATTATAATTACAATTACAGCAGCAGTAATTAAACACAACAACCACACCATCTCAACTATTCTCAAGAAAACTTTGAAATTTACTGTGCAACTAGGTACACACAAAGTATCGAAACATTGGGAAAATATGGCCAGCACTTGAAATTCCATTCCTACAAATTCATGTCTGTAAATATGGGAAATTGTGGTGGGATAAATAATACCAAGCTCACATTGCGTACATACAAAGAATATAAAAATGAGGAGGAAAGAATGTGGGAGAAACTCTTAAAAAAAGAGGAGAAATAAAATAATAATAATAATAATCCATTAGGAAAGAGGGAGCAGCTAACTAGCTTCTTTTTAGTTCTCTCTAGCTGTGCCACACACATGCATGTATCTTTATACTTTTATCTTCCTTGTTGTTTTCCCTCTCTCTCTCTCTCTTGTGTACTAATAACAAATGCATTAAGTAGTAGTGACCCAGAAGAATAAGAACAAGACGAAGGAGAGCAAGTAAAAGAGGGAGAAAAAAAGTATTGTAAGGGCGAGTTAGAACACAATTGAGACATTCGGCCGCAAATTACAACATGGAAAAAGTTTGGCTCATTCAGAGAAAGTTTCCAAGGACAAGCGACAGGGAAATGGTTAAGTAAAATGAGTAAAACTATGAAGCTTCTTGGCTTCTTCTTCTTCTTCTTTTAGTTGTGGCTGTGACTGGTATGCAGTTTTTATTGTGGGGAGTCTGGAAGTGGAGTTGGGGCAAGTGAGTGAGAAGTAGAGAGATATTACAGAAATAGAAATGGAAATAGATCGCAGTAGGAGGAGGACAACGGTCTCTCCTTCTCTTCCTCTTCTCTTCCTCTCTGTTGTACTCTGTACACTTGTGAGTTTCGGTCATCTTGTCTTCCTCGACCAGACTCTCCGCACCACACCACAGAAATGACAACAAATCGTAGACCCCTTAATGTGAAGATGAGAGGAGAGGACGGCAGAATGGCAAGAGCTTACACTCACACTTATACACTTACACATGACACAGCCACAACCAAGAGGTTCCATAGGAATCTAATATCAATTATTTGAAGCCCCCTGGACAGTCGGAAATTCATTGACAATGTTCTACTCATCTTCTCCTTACTCTCCCATTACAACCTCTTCCTTTAGCCATCCATTCCATCACCAAACCATCATCCTCTATCAAAGTATCTCCTCATCTTCCTTGTTCCTCCTTGTCCACAGTCTCTTTCAGTCAGAGCAGACACTAGACACATACCACTCCTTCCAAATTGACTATAGACACTACAGACAGTTCTAAGAATCCTCAGAATTTGACCGAATCGCCCCGCACACAAACATAAAACTTTCCTTGTACATTCTACATCTCACAACACAGCAGCATCCAGAGGATGATAATACCGTGATAACTACTCAGATGGTAGAATAGAATAGAATTCACATAAAACAACAGGCCGTAATAATCAATTCAGTGGACCGAGACGGAATCTCATCTCTGTCCTTCTCACTCCCATCAAAATCCACATCCGAATCCGAATCCACATCCACTTACTCAAATCATCCTCATATCTATTTTACTTTTCATCCACCTTTTTTCTCCTTCCCTTTCTACATCCGTCTCAACTCTCAACTTGAAATAAATACTAAATGAAACTTTGTACTTTACACAAGTTGTGAGGAATTGCATGGGAAGAAATATAAATTAAATAGAGACTACTCTACCGCCATCTATGACACAAAACTGGGAGCACTCTGCATATTTTTAAAAAAACAAAAACTACGGGGATTTTCAGAGTTTCATCCCATTTTCAACATTCAACGTTCATTCCATTTCCTATCTCTGGTTTACATTTATATTTATTGGAAAAATTGTGGATGGAAAAAAACAATTGAGACAATTAACCGCTTTAATGCTTCGTTTAGCATGAAAGATTCAATTAGATGAGACAACCAAACAAGTTTTTTCCCCCGCTCCTAAATAAATCTACCTAGCCTTAGCTTTTGGAACAAGAGAAAAAATTAGTATGTAGAATGTAAACTGTAAGATGTAATGTAAGAAGAAAGGAGGCTGTAAAGTTGAGACTCGTCCTCCTTTTCCTCCTCATGAAATACCTCGGAATGATATCATCAATGTTCTTTTGTATCTTTATCTTTTGTACTTTGTATTTTCCATGTCTAACGTCTAACGTCTAATGTGATTGTGTATGTGAACATGTGAATATGTGACTGTGGATGCATATTACATATTACAATACAAACAATCTCAACTCACATCCTTTCCCATTCCTAATGAACTGAGGACAGCCGTGCAATAAATAAACGCACAAGTGGAATTAAACTGGATGCATGTGACTGAAATCTCAGTCTCCGTCTCATTCTATTCCATCCCATGGATTTCCCATGTATTCATCCATCTCCACTCTGTACATTGTATTACCAATTCCCTCACTCCTACTTTCATCCGTAGGAACACGAGCAGAAAAACAGACAATGAAACGAAAAAGAAAGAGCAACATGAAAAAAAAAACAACAACTTTTAGTAAAATGTTCTTTTTTTTCAGTTGATGGTTGGGTGCAGATTTAATTTCCTTTCCTCTACGTTTTTCCATGCTCAGAACGGGGAAATGAAATGGATGGGGGAAAGAAATAGTAAATAGTAAATACTAAACAGTACAACCAACAGAAAAGCAAGAGACAAGAAAAAGAGAGATAGAGTAATTTGTCTGTAGATTGCAACTATGGCAAATTCTATAAAAGTCTAAAATACTAAAATACTCCCAACAACAAGATACTGTCCAGACGACAACCAAGACGACGACAACTATGAGACAACGCGCCTAGTAAAACAATCCCCGGTTGTTTCTGTATTGATATTTCTTATGGAATCATCAAAACAAGTATAAAAAAACAAGAATAATTATGTATTGTCAAATGTCAGAGAAATGAAATTTGTCCCATCCACAAAATTTCAATCTCAAACTACTACGGAATAAAATATTGTATTTTCATGCATATGTACAATCTACAAAGTACAATTTACAAAGGTCGGATGAGTAAAGAGAAAAAAGAAATACGAGATCCAACTCACGCACAATCATGAGAGTTTCAGGTTCAATGGAAAAGATTATTCTGATTTCCTCTGAAACTGCCGCTGTATTTGTGCGTATCATCATCATGAGCAGAGAGCTTTAAATGTGTAAGAGTTTGGCTTCATTCCGGTTCGACAGGGGAAAAGAAGTAGGAAAGGTCTGATATGTATAGGTAAATAGATGGAGATGGAGAGATGTGAGATGTGTGTATTGGAATTGGAGTTGGAAGAGGAACATCACGTTAATCGCAAGGTATAAAGAGAATGGGAAAGAGAGAGAGGCCATTCTAGTTTCTAGTTAGACTGTTCACTGTTCAATGCTCAAGTCAAGGGAAAAAGTCATCAGAAACGGTTAAAAAACTCGCGGGGGTTGAGAATGAGGTTTTACACGGCCCATTTCTTCGGGCAGTAATTCCATCCTTGTTTATTTAATCAAGATTTCGACATATTTATGGACCTCCACTTTTCCCGTCTCTCCTCTGCAACAGATTGGTTTCCCCACATCCACAGGAGACGGAGAAACAGAACAGAAATCCACAACCAGTCACATGGAAACTCCGAGACCTCAACCGTCCAACCCAAAGGAAATTCATGTATAGACAAAAACAGAGTCAAATAAAACGGTAATACAGGAACACACACACTTTACACCGTGAGTGAATCCAATACAAAAGAATCCACATCTTCCTTTTTACTTTTACGGTGACTCGAGACTGGAGAAGGACGTGAAATTGCGATGGAGGAGATTCCTTAACTCGACATTTCCAACGTCCTTTAGTGATTGAGCAAACGGGAAAGTCAGCGGAATCACTTCCTCACAACACAACGCACAACACGCCAACGCCAATCTCAAAGGGAACAAATACAAATACAAAATAAAACAGAGACAAAAATGCTGGATCAGATACATCTCTCTGCTTCTGTTTCATATGATCCCTTTCAGGATAAGCTCCACGCGATCCCACAAAACAGCATTAAAAAAAACAATACCGAGAAGTTTTAGCTGAAACATACTCTTCCTCCTCTTGGAAATGTTCCTCAGAATCTCTTTTGTATTTCCTTTGAGTTGAGTCCCGGGTAGAAAACGAGACCAGGAACGACCTCTCTCCCGTCCCTCCCGAACTCATTCCCTCCTCCGAAAACTACAGTCTCACTTCACCCCGAACCCCAACTCGGAATCCGAAAACAAAAACTGGAAAAGTAAACACACTTTATTCTTTGAGCCTGCCATTTCCCTCGTTCGTCTCACTTTTCTCCACAGTTTAAACTACTTTGACACTCTTCCTTTGATATTTGATATCGGCATTAAAATCTTGATTCCTTTTACTGTCTTTTCTACATGTACCTTTGGAGAGTTCCTCCGTCTCTCAACACTTTCAACTTTCCACTGTGTTTTCATTTACGGTATAAAATACCCACTAAATATCACCACACTCTTTACTCTTTACTCCCATTCCCATTACATCATATCGACTACATGATAATATTATACTCTTCTGTGTGTTGAGATTGAAGATACATGGCCATTACAATGATCAGATAGATATAGACATTTTCCACTTTGATTTCTCAGTATCTCCAGATCCATCTTTTATACGGTGGAAAATGAGAAAGAGAGGAAAGTCAATACAGTCTTTTCTTGGGCTTTTTATAGTGCCTCTAAATACTCCTCACTACTTTCTTCGTGTAGACTGCAGACTACACTGAGATTCAATTAAAAGTCAACTGCTACACTCCACACTCTGTGGATCCTCATGAATCACCCTCAACTATACATTTGTGTGTACAGAAAGTAATAAAGAGTAGAAGGAGAGAAAGATGTAGGTGTAGATTATGCTCATGCTTGGAGTGGAAGGGTAAGAGACGGAGGACGGAGGACGTGGCTGTGGATGTGACTTCTTTCCACTTTGAGTACTCTAATGAGATCAGAGGCGACTGATAAGACACCTCATTAAGGTGTGAGTCAAACATAACATTGTCGTCAGGAACCTTCCGTTCCACCAACCAACTCAACCCAACACCAAACACCAACTTTACTTCATCTGTTTTCTTTCACCCCAAAAACTCCAATCACACGCGATTCATATCTCCACTTCAACTCCGAAATGAGAAACCAAGAAACTCTTGAAAAGTCGAGAAAACCTTCTCCCGCCTTCTGTTTCTATTTCTAACGACCTCCACATCCACACATCCACACCACTACAACAACTACAAGAGTTTCACCAACTTTCCATCCTCTCATTTCCAACAACTTACCTCACTTTGACTCTTAATATCACACTTTCTACCCGATCCCATTTCCTCCATTCCGGTCTCTCCACTCATATATTATATTTTTCACATTCTCTCTCCTTTGCTTTTATTTCCCACTCTAAACTCCATTCTGTGTCTACACTGTACAACATACTGTACACCCATCAACAAACACGAGCAAAGAAACTATTACCTTTTAAATGAGGAAAAAATAAAACACAAGGACTCGTGATTATTATACAAAAACCAAGGAAAAATATACCTGCTACAAGCTCCAAGAAAAAACCTTCTACATCTAAACATTAAATAGACTTTTCTACTATTCATATTTCATAATCAGACTATAATAAAATACTTTGCATTTCTTTAAGAACTATAATAATAAAATAAAATGAATTTGTTCTTGTTTCTTCTGCAAAATCCAGATATAAAATATACACAAATGTTGATACAAAAAATGATATGTCTTTTAATTCCTACAATTTATTTAGAACCCCGTTTATTATTCCCTGAGACGCTAATGAATGTTCATGTGAATGTGAATGAGCATGTTCATGTTCATGTGGAAGTAGATAATAATAGAAAGTGAGAAATGGAATCCAGGGCAGACATTAAAAAATAAATAAATGGGTAGATAAATACTATAACATTTTCTTGTCAAGTTCTAGTCAGTTATGAAGTCAAGAAGACGAAGAAGAGAGGAAAAAGAGACCACAAAGAAGAAGAGCAAGAGAATGAAAAAAGTAAAGGATTGAAAAAAGGAGTGAACCTGAGTGCCTGGGAAATGAGACGTTGGTCTGGTTCTCACCGCTCCTACTAATTGCATGCCAATGCCAATGAAATGGATAAAGCCCACATGACATGACTAATGTAAATGTTTATCATATGAGCAAAAGTGAACAGTGGTTGAGATTCCTCCTTCATCTGTGTGTGTGTGTGTGTGTTTGTAGAACAAACCAATCCCTTATCCCGATCCCCACTTGATGTATACAAATCATACATGTGTCTCTCTCACATCCTCACACACCAAATACCAAATACCAAACCAACATACGAGTCTACCACTAAACACCAAATACTAAATACAACTCAAAACTCAACGTCTTGAATCTTGAACACGGAGGAAAAAAAGTCATATAGGACGTGGAAGATACTAGTATTTCAGAGTGTAAAGTGTAGAGCATCTGCATATTCCAGTGGTTTTATTCCTCTTCCAAAGTAATCCACCGTAATATCACAATATAATATAATATGATGCACGTATCTTGTACTTTGTATTTTGTTAATGTTACAATGTTTACGACCTCCTAGTTTGTAGTTTCTACTTCTCTCTCCATCCCATCCCATCCTACCTACATGTAACTAGATTACTCTACCCAGTCAATCCCTATTCCTTCAACCAACACACAACAGTTATTACTCGACAAACTATACAAAAAACGGATAGACAGCTCACTTGGCATCACCACCACATGTTTTCCTCAATACGCTCAATATTTACAGCCACAACCAAACCAAACCATATGCACATAAAAACATGCACACTAATACAAGCCAAAGTCAGAGGATTACACTCGATACTCGATGCTCGATGCACATTCAACATAGAACATGGAGATATTCAAAACCATTTCATTTCAAGATGGAAAACAGACACCAGACACCTTTTCCTCTCTCTATTCATTTTTCATTTTTTTTCTTCTCTTTTTTCTCTCTTCTCGCTTTATTCCCTTGATCCTCATAACGCTGTTCCCTGTTCAGTGTGCAGTAGAATATTAATGACAGTCAGAGTCAGTCAGTTAGTGAGGGTTGAGATAGCGAGTGGAAAAATTAAGACGTTCCAAAGCTCAGGGTCAACAACGAGAAAAATGAAATGAACAACACAAGCGTCTCAATTACTCCACATCCTTTCAGGTACATTCTACATTCTACACCCTACACTCTACACTCTACATCCACATCTACTCTTAATTCATACACATTACACACAAAATGTCTACAATTGCCACCCAATCCGATATTTTATCCACAAACAATCATAACAATAAATAATAATTGTTTTCCCCGTCACTTCGCTCATGACTCATGACTAATGAATATCACAAATCCATGTCTCCAATTTCCAGTTCCAATTTGTTTTGTCTACGAGACTAAGTGCGTTTTTTTTCTTTACTTTTCTAGTTTTGAGGGACGAAACACTCAACAGAATGTTTTAAATAAATACATTTCACAAATACAAGAGTAATTTGGAACTGGAAAGAAGATGAGCCATTTCATTACAAATCATAGAAAAGGATACAAATAAATTTAGTACTATTTCCCTCTTGTGTAAAACCTTTGAGGGGGAGAGGAAATTTCAAATTCGTAAAGGTAAAATAATGGAAGGATGTGCCGTGATTTGTAAAGTGACTTGAGAAGAGAGTGAAAACTACTGAAAGCTGGACGGAGGGTGGAAAAGGAAAAGGTCCTCATCTAATCTAAATAGCGTCCACTCCACTATAAATACAAGCTTTATGCTTTATGCATGAATCTTTGGAATCTGGAATCTCCTGTATCATTTTGATGGTCGGTTTTGGTCTAGGACTGATTTTGATTCTGATTCTGATTCTCCCGAGATTCACTCACTCACTGACTCTTCCGCTTTAGCCGTTGCCCCTCTCTTTGAAATGAATATTTCACGGAGGAGCCAATTTTGAGATTCCAACTCGGTCTGATTGTCGTTAGCACGTTTTCCCCCACCTTCAATTATTTATTTATACCAGAGGCAGGCAGAGAACCAGAGAAGCAGGGAAGCAGGGAAGCAGGAAGGAAGGAAGGAAGAAACACGAGTTTCTTGTTTCTCCATCTACATACCATCACATACTTCCTCCAGAAACCCAACCCAAACCAAAAGCCGACCGTCCACCAAACACAATAATAATAGACATCATCTACATACTCACACACACAGCATATCCAAATCCCCAACTCAACTCAACTCCAGAGGAAAGGAAACTAGAGAACGTGAAGGTATATCCGACAAACACATGTAGCTTCACTTTTCAACTCCAGACTCCAGTCAATCCCCACACAATACAAAATACAAACTGAAAGAGCAACCAACGCACGATTTGGATTTGGATTTGCATTCGGATGATGAGTAACAAGATATCAACAGCCATTTTAAAATCCCAGCCACACTCCACAATTTCCCATCCCATTTCTTTTCATCTCAAGAATCCAGAATTGCATCAACTTGCTCAACTCTTTTTCCTTTCTTCCTTTCTTCCTGCTGACGAGCAAAACAACAACACAAGACAAAACAAAACACGTCCCTCTACCTTTCCTCTCTGATAAATTTAAGCACTTTATCCACCTACAGAAATTCATCCATCCAAATCCACAAATCCTACTGTGCAAAAACTGGAATGTGCAACTATGCAAAAATTTATGCTTATAGACATTTTCTATGTATCCAAAACACAAAACACAAAAAGTAAATCACAGTTGCGGAAAAATATTGAATCCTTTTCCATAGACCTTCAACCACTTTCACAATTCTCATGACACCTTTTCCCTCTTTTTGAGGAAATAAATTCATGAAGAAAAGACTTGTTATTTACTGCAGTTGGCTGGATGCTGGATGGAGACATGACAGATTGATTGGCCAAAGTAAAGAAATATTTTACATATGGTTAATACTGGCGAAATAGATACATGAATTCAGCCTGTCATATTGACGGACTCAACTGAATACTGAATACTGAATATAAAAATCCAGAAACCTGGAGGAGAATTTTTCCGTGGAGAGAAAACGGGATTGGAATGTAATATTCAATAGTCAATAGGTGTAGACTTTACAAGATGTGAAATAGAAAGTAGAAAATAGGGAAACTGAAGGTTTTCTTTCAGTGGAATTGACTATTGACTATGCATGTGAATTGTGAATCTAAGCATCAGCCAGTTTTGAATTTGGGCAATTTCATTTGGAAACTAACACCTCGGCGAATTCAATTCAAGAGACGATCAATCAATATTCCCCATCACATCTGTACATCCTACGACCATATGCAACATGGAACATGCATTCACCATTCACCGTTGAGCAGATAGGGAAGGCAACACACGTACGCTGTGGCTATTGAGTAAATCTCCATCTCTCTGTCTCTAGTCTGTACACTCTCCACTCTCCACTTTACATAGGAACAAAAACTGTTTCTATTCTTGTTCTTGTGCCGTATGGGATACATTTATTCATCCATGTGGGCACACACACACAGACACACGGACAAGAGGAAGGCAGAAAGATACAGACAGAATCTATTCCCATGAGTCAAGTCTCGGGGGACGCAATCAGCCACTCACCAGCTTGATTGGCTGACCAAGGTGCAGATGGAGCTCACCGGATACATCAAACAAATATCCACCATCACAGCTACTAGCCATACTATACAACTAGCCACGGCATATAGTCTCTTCCCTCTCTCTTTTATTCTCCCTTTATCTCTCTAGGAACTATCTACACAAAACACCCTTCCTACTTCCTCCTCTACTCTACACTCTCTTCCCTCTTCACGTACCCTGAATTCAAAGGTGGGGGTGCAAAGGGAGAGGATTTAAATAGAAATATCACTGTACAAATCAGAGGATGACTCAGACTCACACAACCATTTTATTTCCACTACTTCCCTTTCACCTTCCTTTCATACTACCATCAAGGGTTAAATATTATTATTATTATTATTATGTACAATCAATGTTAACTTTTATTCTCCAATTTCCACATAAAAAATATACAAAAACTCCATACTATTTATTTGTACCAAATCAGTCCGTTTAAATTCAAGGTAATGTTTAGTATCCTCTTGATTGCACCATCACCAATGACTTGAGAAATTTAATGCTGCTTTACTATATTGAAAATGTCGGTGGGGATGAGAATTGGAATGAGGTGGAGCAATAATACAGAAGGAATCTTTTTTATTCCAGTCCGACTTTCTGATGGAGCTTCAAACGACGAACGATGATCACCTCTGCCAAGAAGAATGAAGAAGGAATCCCGAGTTGAATATCGTCATCACATTCCCCTTTACGCTTTACGCTTTACGTAAATTCCCCTTCATTCAAATTCACATTTACCTAACTAAACTCATTTCTATCTCAATCTCCCGCTTTTACTACGGCTTTACTTTTGATACTATCCTCCTCCTCCTCCTTCTTCTTTTCCCTTTCTCCCCTCTTCTGTATACGCAATACATAACCATTTAAAAGACTGGAGTAAGAGGCGATTCATTTCTTTCCCTTTCTCACTCAGGTTGTTCAGTTCAGTTCAGTTTGGTTTGGTTCCTATACTTATATCTATGTGTGTGTTTAGTGTGTATGAGTAATATTGGGATTCTGCTCGGTCGTTGGACCTTCATTTCCTCTGGTGATGTCAATAGCTGTTGATATTTTCCTCCGTCTTCGTTCGACGTTCAATGCTCAATGCTGGAGGACTACAGAGTACATGTTGTGTTGCGGTGAGAGTCTCAATTTGAATCGTGAATAAAATCAACGGTAATGTGGGTCATAGGAAAATGCCATACAAGTGGAGAAAGAGAGATCTATAATCTGATTGCATTTCATGACATTTCGATGCAGATTTTGTGAGCAAATGGATGTAAATTGGAATCATTCCAGAAACGATATCAGAGACAAAATACCGTTAAGAAAGTATTGAGAATTGAGAAAACAGGGAGAAACTCTCTCTCTTATTTCCTTTCCATCTTTCCATATTCTCAGCTTTCTCTCCTTCTCTCTTTCTCCTTGTAGGAAAAAATACATGTATGTATTTATGTACGGGGTAACATGTTCATATTTTGCTCCGGCCTGTGTGTCTATTTATTTTCTACTGAATACTGATTCTACTTGCCATTCTGAGCGATAAAATGAACCTTTCTCTTGTATTCCCTTACCTCCACTTTTATCAAATACTCTCTCTCTCTGTCTCTGTCTCACCATTATTTTGTTACTCGTGCACTTTGGCTATATTTATTTATATGTGTGTTATCTACCTACCGTCTTGTGTCTTGTCTTGTGTTTGTGCTACCTCCACCAGAGCAACTAACTACCTTCTCTCTTTGCTTCTACATACACTATCAAAGACACTTTGGCTGGAGATACATTTTGATATTTTGTTCCTTTTATACCTTCATCTTTTCCTTCTCCTTTCACGACTCTCTTCCACTTCTCCGTCTCAATTTCCAAGGGAAATGAACTGATTCACATCAAGATAAACTCTTATGTCTATCCTCATAAGTAATATATACACTCGCTCTCTCTCTTCCTCTCTCTCTCTCTCTCTTTCTCTGCACTACACCAACCAGAATCTTCACATATTATTACTATTCCACATCCATGCATAAGATTCCCTCTTCTCTTCATTTCTATCCACAATCTACCTTTTCTATCTATCATATTACTTGAATCGTCCCACGTGGGCCCACAACCAAAAATCCATCCAGTTATGCATACACAAAATAACCATCCAAACACAAACACAATCACAATACAAAAACAAAACAAAACCGTACAGGAATATTTCTAAATGCACAGTGAATTCCCAGTCCCAGAAAAATTAAATCCACAGATTCCTTCATGAATACCGAATACCTTAATTCTTTATCAAACATCAACTTTTTATTTCATCCCTGCATCTCTTTTCCCTCCTCTTTTTTTTTTTACTGTACTTGAACAAATGAAAAAATAAACAAGTTTATTCACTCGTCTCTGTACAATCCAATCACATTCATACTTTTAATTGTAAATAAAACATGGAGCCATAATTAACATTGATACGAGTTTCCTTGTTCCCTAAGACAACATTAAAAAAGAAGAGCACAAAATAAAACACTTTTACTTCCTCCCAGGGCTGAAAAATGTTATAAAAAACTGATTGTAAAATAAAAGATACAAGATGCGTCATAAATTCACACGGCGGAGGAATTGATATGCTTGGAGATGAAAGACGAAAGACAAAACAAAATTGATCTGATATCCTACATTTTCTCATGTATCTATACAAATATCTATGAGGTTCTGATTTGAAACAGTTTACAGCTTTTTCTTCCTCCTCTATCTTGAAAAATGGGAGGGAAATGTACAAGGTGTGCTCCTTTTCCTGTTTGAGGTTTATGAAACACATTGGATTTAAGCCAGTGGGCTGACTGACTGGAGACTGGAGAGCGGAACTCAATATAGAATAAAATGATGGTCTTTTAGTAAATCCCGTGGCTCTTTTCTCCTTTGTGAGCGATATGAGAAGAAATGCAAACAGACAGAGTCTGATAGATACTCCACGAAGAAGATGTGCTCCAATCCCAGTCTACCTGCATTCACCTCCCTCTGTATAAATACTCTGTACATTGTACATCCAAAAGGGATTTCGGGAGTGTGCACGTGTATTTATATTGGAAATAAAGCACATTTATCGGAATACTTATGCAAAATGAATCGTAAAATGGTTGGTTGTGAGACGGGAGACGAGATAGGACGAGACTCCACTTCCACCACGACCACACGGAACAAAAGCAGGATGAACAAGGTTGAACACTAAACATGAAAGAGAAGAGAGAAAATAGAGGACAGAGAGAAAATGCTGTTCACGTTCCAACTTCCAACCTTCAAGTCTTCTGTCTTCTATCGCGATCTCCTTCCTTTGCTGTTTTTCTCCCCCTCTCTGTCTCCATCTATCTGTCTATATAATATCTGTATGCATTTCCTCCCATGTCTCAACATACAGTCACCATTATATCCAGAGTCTCATCTGAGATGATGATGAACTCTGGCAGGAGGAAAGGAGAAGGAAAGAGAGGAAGAAAATTCCTTTTACTCGTTTCTTCAATTCAAACCACCCATTTGTTCATCCTGAGCCCCTGGAACCCAACAGCAACACAAAAAATACACCGTCTTCCACAAGTTTACATTTTACCTTGTTTTTCTCCGTCTCCGTCTCTTTCTATCTTTCTATTTTCTTTGCTTTGCTTTGCTTTACTTTACTTTACTTTTGTATGGCTCAGCTCCACACTGTTTCATAAAAAGCAAAAAAAAAATAGAGAGAGGAGAAAAGAGATCAGCTCTCAAGCTCAAAAATAAATAGGAAAGGTGTTGTTGGTTGGATCCCTTAAGATTCTTTCGATGTATTTCTCAAATTCACGGAGATAGCAAGAGATGAGTGAGTGAGCGAGTGAGCGAGCGAAAGGGAGAGGAAGAAGAAGACTCGTCTCTCGTCTCAAGTACTTTTCTCTATCTCGTCTTGAGAATCCGCAGCAGCTGTATAATTTGCCGCTTACAGCAACACAGAGTGAAAGAGAGTCCCTTCCAGTTTCCACTGTGGAATCAATGTACATGGAGAAATCTAAAATTTCCTCTCTCTCTTTTACACAAGTTGATCAATAGGTATAGAATACAGAAAAGAATCAGTTCATCATATAACAGGATCGGATACAGAGGAAAGTAAGTAGCATAATACAGGGAACCAAGCATCATCTTCTACTTTTGTGGAGTATACTCCTTCAACCTGCCTCTATTCGTGATCCCAGTCCCAATTTCAATACAGATACAGATATACATGTACAATGTACAGGCGTACCTCATTCACATTTATGGTCCGGGGTTTCCTACTTAATTTATTCATGAAATTCACCACTCTCCAACACACACAAAAACAAGAACACAAGAAGGAGAAGGAGTGAGAAGGAGAAAAGACAGACAAAGACAGAGACGGAAACGGAGAAGAAAACAAGTACAAGATTTCTCCCTTCTCCGTTAATTCCAATACATTCTACACCTTTTTCTCTACAGAATACACAACAACAGTTCTCTTGATCTTCATTCACTCTTTCACTCTTTCTTTCTTTCAGCACTTGAACTAAATTGCACAACATGTTCAATGTACAAAGTACAGAGTACAGATTCCAATTAATCCATCTTTCTCAATATACCTACAATCTACGATACACGAGAACTAATATTTACTTATACACAGAATACATTGAGGAACAATCTTACCTGAAGTAGTTTCCACTATTTTATCTTCCCTCCTCTTCCTCGTCTTCCTCTTGCTCTCTTTCCCCCTTTTCCCCTTTTGAATCTCAAACTGTTTCATCTTTCTTTCTTGCCAAAGCACAGTACACAGTACACGTTACACGTTACACAATCTCAACTATATTGACACGGCAATCCCTTTTTTTCTTATTTTTTTTACAACTTGAGATTTGAGATCAAATTCATTTACTTTCGTCTCTCTCACTCACCAATTCTCTTTTTGGTTTTTACTCCGATTCACTTTGAATAACCAACATGAAAATATTCTGCTATCTGATTTTTTCCAACATATTTTTTTACGACTCAACTCACAATCCTTCCAAAATCAAGAACCAGGAGAATTTATTTATACTCCCTTGAGCTTCAAAATACATACAACTTTTACTATTGCTTATCAAACTTTTGGACACTTGTTTTCAACTACTACTATATTAAAAACCGAGATCAGTTTTGGTACTGAATACAAGAGAAAAATCTAAAACCTACAACCTAGAGTCACTTGTATAATTACAACAACAATAATAATAATCGTCAACTGTTCTCCAGAAGACACAAGAAGATTGAACATTAAATACACATTGTGGATTCAGGTCCGTTGGATCGTCATGTTTGTATTTGTACATGTGAATGAAGTCTGACGACACTCAAGAAAACATAAATATTGAGAGAGTAAATGAATGCCAAGAAGATGAAGAGGAGGAAAAATCTAAAGAGATAATAACTAGTTAATGCAGAATATGTAAGTCGTCTTAATATTTATTGTCCATGTGATAGATACAAATTTTAATTCTAGTTATGTTCCATAATATATTACAGGTGTTAACATTCAATTTACTTATTGGATCTACTTTACTTTATCAGAGCCTCATGATTATTATTAGCTTTGTTTACTTTTCTACTTCAAATTGTACAGTATATTCCTATAGTGCGTCCATCTACAGTATTTTTAATGGATAAAGAAGCTCTGTACTCCTGTACTCCGCATACTGTATGCAGTATACAGTAGCAAGAAAGTACTAAAGACGGTGTGCCTCGGCGGACCCTGACCTTTTTTATTGTGTAAACATTGACCATCACAATGACTCATGGACATGAAAGATAAGCCTCTTCTTTTTCTCCTTCTCTATTTAAACCTGTACTTTTTTTTATCCTACAGCCATATACGTTATGTATATACTGGAAATTATGCACAGTTAATCCCTACCTCAACTAATCTCATTCCATCCTCACATGTATAATACATAGTATACAGTACATAAATACTATGAGCTATGGATACACAATATCCACCTCACTGACGATAGTAAAAAAAATACACACACGGTGGACACAGCGGACAGAATTAAGATAAGAAAGGAAGAAACAGACAATCAACACTATTGTATTCTACACGTTAATTTTTAACTTGATGAAATACATAAATAATAAATAAGTAAATGAACAAGTACGTAGAAAAAATAGATTAGTCACCTTGAATCCTACTTACAGTCAAACTTGGGTTGTTCGACTTTGCCCTCACCTACGTTCAACATCTCTTCAACTAGAGGTGCACTTTAAATACTTCCAATATATCTACATGTAATTTAATTTTCAACTTGTATTTGCTATCATTTATATATTAAAAACTGAAGACACTTTAGACGGAAATGCTTGGAAAAATGTACAATAAAAAGCATAAATCATTAAAATGATGGCATAATTTGAACTTATTCTTTATACTTTATACTAATATCAAAAAGTAAAAACAAATACTTTTTTATAGGGCGAATGTGGAAAAATGAGAGGATAAAAAGTTGTAGTTGATTCTTTATCCTGAACCCTGAATATCTGAATATGTATGCAACTTAGAACTTGTATAAAGTATAAACTATATAAAAGGTATATTTCTGGTGGATGTGAAAGGTGTAATAAATGTGAAGGATATGAAGAGATTGAGCCGAATGAGGCAAAGACACATAAAGTGATAAAAAGAGAGAAGGAGATTCATGTAAGGATTTGTAAGAGGAGATTTGGAAAAGTTAAGATGTGAGATTTCCTTTCAAGCCAGTCATCGTCATACACAAGTGTATCAAAGTGGATATTGGTCTGGTTTGGTTTTCTTCCGTTTCCCTTCCTCTGGTTTACTAGTAAATTGATGCGTTCCCTCGTCTCCCGCCATTCAACTCGACTCGACTCAACTCAACTCTTCACATTGAAAGAAAGAGACAAGTAGAAATAAAGAAGGAAGGAAATCCGAAATCGGAAAGGTTTGCGTTTGATAGACTGAGCGAGTAGTGAGTTTTAGTTCTAGTCCAGGTTGGTTCTCGGTTGTTGGCTGTTGGTTGTTGAGAAAGATAGGAAATAAGTAGGTTTAGTTTAGATGTCAGTCCTTGTGGAGATACTTGTCAAAGAAATTGGCCCTCCTTTGCCCAAGACGAAGATGGAAAAGATCTTGTTCCACTTTTATTCCCACTTTTCTACCTTCTCTCTCCAATGCTCTCCGGAACCAACCTCAAACCTCAACCTGAAACCATATCCACAATCCACACGTACAAATCCACATCCACTTCCATCTATACAAAAATACTATAATACAAAATCCGAATTTACTGACAGAAACTAATTTCATTCTCCGGGAGCTACAACAAAAACAAACAAGAGCATAATCACCTCTGCTTCGCTCATCACTCATCACCTCACACCTCAAACTCATAATCTACCTCCAAAACACACCTGTCCTTCCCGCTCATTAATTGAAAATCAAATCATGTTAATCATGAAATTTATAGGAAACCCACCAAATTCATGTACAAGAAACGGGAGAATATTATTATTATTATTATGCATGTAAATAAATATTGTATCATTCACTTGACTCTTGACTCTGATTTCAAGTCACCTTTGTGGATGCATTTCTCAAGGAGAGTGAGGAAAGAAAGAAAGAAAGAAAGAAGAGACCACAAGAGATACTCTGCTCTGACTTGTGACGAGGCAAAAGATATAGCCAATACGACTCCCCGAGGATCACTCTTCTCTCAAGTCTGCAAAATCCAACACAGACAAACACAAACACTGTTTTATATCCATCCACAGAAACACGCCATGCAGAATGCAGACTGTGTGTGGCTTCAGATTTGGTTCATCTCCTTCCTCTTCACAACTCCACAACCAAACCAAAGACTCGTTCCTGGTTGTTGAATGGACTACAGAAACTAGAGGCTTCCTTTTCACACCACTCATCTCTTCCTTTTCATACACAACCTACACACACGAACAAGAAGAAGAAGAAGATCTTTACTCTGTATTCTAGCCTTGATTCATCTCCTCCTCCTTCTCAACTTGTGTCTGTGTGTGTGTGTGCACTTGGGAAGCACCTTTCTCATTTCTCACCTTCTCCTCATCTCATCTCATCTCTCACTCCGCACTCCTCACTCTGGAAATATTTTGAAACATCATTTCTCTTCACCGCCTTATATCTCTTTTGACACCCGCTTGACGCTTGACGTTCAAGTCAATACGCTCACTCTCTCCTCCGCTTCTTCTTCTTCTTACTCTTTGCCCCGGATTCCCGTTTCTCCTCCAGCACAAGAAGCACTAGTCTCCGCTCTCCACCAACTCCCTCGAGAGTTCCTATCAAATCTATGCTCAGTGCTCAACCAGCTTCAGCACATGACTTATCCAATCCAACTCAATACAAAACACAAACTCCAACTCTGCACAACGTGCAAAAAGTAAATAGAGAATACAAAATACAAACTTGTATTCATCCGCCATGATCCATGATCCTTCATGATGTATGATGTTATGAAATGTAGCACAGGTTGATGCACAATGAAAACTCCATGAAAATGAAACAAACAGTGCAAATGCAGAATAGAAACAAAAACATAAACTTACGGTCGGTGATTGAAACAGGAACATCTGAAACAGAAAAAACAAATGGAAAATTAGTCACAAATTCAAGGTAGAATATTATTATTTTTGCTAGGAATTTTCATTCACACATTCATTCATTCATTTACTCAATCAGTGATGCATGCATAAATCCAAATTTCCAACTGCAGCTAAAATCACTATGACCAGGATGAAAATTTGCATATTTCACGTAACAGTAAAAAGTAAACTCTAAATGAAATATCTCGTACAGGTTTTTCCTGATGTCGATCTATTGTACAAATGATACTGGGACTTTTACTGAAACTGATTTGACGCAGGCATCATAAAAATGTATGATTTATTGCGACTGTGATGCAGAATACAAAAGATGTACATAATATAATACACACAGAGAGAGAGAGAGAGAGAGAGAGAGCATCTGCACATCAGCAGAATACACATTTAATTTTGCTCCAAAGCTCAAAGTATACAAAATTAATATTATTATGTACATGTTTTAAAAAATGAGTACAAAAGAACCGTGTGAGATAAACGGTCAGTTTATCTTTTGCTCCAGAGCCTTCATTACCACGATCATCATCATCAGTATTATTATTATTATAAATAAAACTAGTCGTACTACTAGTTTTATGACCAGGGTAGAAAAACTGAATCCCATTTCATTCTGTATTCTTTATGTGAATACACACGCGCTAGCTCGTTCGGATAAATACACAGAAAGAGAAAGAGATGGAAGGGGGAGAGGAAAAGTAGGATTTAGACAATAGTTTGTAAATTATGCGTGATCGGACGGGGTTGCAAGTTGAATGCGTCGGAACAAAGGCAGGTATAAAAATAGGAAATCCAATCCAATCCACCCCGAACGAGAAGAGACGAGAGAGAAAGAGATGGAGAGAGGGAGGATTCAACAACATGAGGCCAGGTGAGTGAGCGAGTGAGCGAGTGAGTGAGGAGGCCCTTTTTTGAGGTGGATTGTTCCTATTGTTCCTTCCCTATTCCCTGTTTTCATACCCTACCTGCTGTATCTAGTATCTAGTATCTACTATCTACCTCACATCACCTCAGCTCTCTGCATTTCATTTCGTTTCGCTTGGCCCAGCGAATCCAGTTTAGTTTATTTATCCAGGGGAGACAACATAACACAACACACACATCTACGGCTTAGCCATTCTTTGGGGTGCCAAAGTCTTTAAGAGACAATGCACAAAAAGAGGAACACGGAACACGCTCCATCCTCCAACAACGCCAAATTACAAACTACAAACTATGTTTAAATAATAAATTAAATGTTCCTACGTTTTATGTTCCCCGTCTCCTTTCTATTTACTTATCTATTTTTCTCCTTGTTGTCTTTACACATAATCCACAATCCACTATGCACAATACATGTCCACATTTTATCTGTACAACGGGAACAGTCTTCATTATTTCACCTAAAATTATCTCCCATTTAATCTCTTTCCCTTCCCTCAGTTCAGTTCAGTTTAGTTCATTCCAGTTAATGGATAAGGTATGCAGCACAATAAACCCAGTTTTTATCTACATCTTTATTGTCAAAATAATAGAATATAATAGAACCCAACAAAATCTATTTGTTCATCTACTAAAATAAAAGAATGGATCAGGATAAAGATTTAAATTATTCTTACTACATTTTTCTATTTTGTACCTATTTATCCTCACATTTTAATATTCTCATATCTAATATCACATGTGCATGTACAATGTACAATATAATGTATACATGAGACCTTATCTACCTCATACCTCATTTCCTTTTTTATCTCAAGGCACAAGATTAAAAATATTTACATATGAACAGGACAGTTACTACATTATATTTGTTTACCTACTTATACTTATTTATTTGCTCTCCACTTCCAACTTTTACACTATCTAATTTACGCTTCACGTTCCAAGAATCCTTATTCTTATTTTACTTCAAAATTCCCAGGTTAAAAATCCACCTTCAACTTGTAATACTGTTCATATCATATGTAAAATTTATTATCTACCCATTCTCAAAATATTTTTAAACTCTTGTTTACTCTTCATATTTAAACTAAAAATACAACTATCCAGCCAAAGTACAAAAACAAACAGGCTTTTAAATATCAATATATTATTCTTTTCATAGTAAAACCTAAATAATAGTATTCAAAAATATTATTATTATTACTGTGAACATAAAAATAGATAAATTTTTAACTTTTATACTTTTTCGAAACAAGTTTGTAATTTTTCTACAACATATTTTTCAAAAAACACGCATAATATATTGAGCAACTTGTAGGTACAATGCCAAGGTTCTATCTAAAGTATCAGCCAAGTTAAAATACAATGAAAAAAAGACAGCCGTCCTCATATTTTCCTTTAACCTTCCACACAAACACACAGCACAAAGTACATGGAACATGTAATACATAATAATGGTGTGTGAGGGATGAAACCGTCTAATTGAGTTTAGCAAACGGTGACTGGATTCTGGATTTGCGATAAGGTGAGTGCGTACGAGATGCACTCAAGTCCCCCTTTTTATCCTCAGGGGGCTACAGTAAAGTAGGTAGAGTACTACAATGTACAATACACAATACGTTCAAGGGAAGAGAGAAGGCATCATATTTACAATTTACTACTCAGATACTCGGATTCACTCTTCATGTTTCATCCACATCCCATTTTATGTGCAGAGTGCCGAGCCTCGCTTCAGGTTCTCATCATACTCATTCCGACCATTCTAAATATTCCATGCAGTATTCATGAGAGTGCGAGGAAACAGACGGGGATTGTAGGTAAATGTGCAATGTGCAACGGGCAGTGGATTGAGGAAGGGGCCCTTGGTACAGATTCAAAATCAGGATCCTGTACAATGTATAATCCAGGAGAGTCCATAAATGCACACAACTACAAACTACAGTGTTCAGTCAGTTTGGAGGAAGGAAGGAACTGCATGTGAATAGATTCGAGGGGTAGATGTGCTCGGATCTCCGTTCTGGATTCTGGATTCTGGATATCCATCTCAATGAAAAGAATCTCATTTTATTTTATACATTATAATCTGGAAAAAGTACTTGATACGCTTTCTATATATTATATATTTTCTCTATACTTGCATATTTATTATATTTATATAAAAGTTTGTCAACCGTTGGCACTACGAAAGAGAGAGCCCAAATAAAGAGAGAGTTGAACCCGTTGTCGTTGTCGTTCGTTTTGTCGCGTGTCGCCAGCAAATGCCCTTGTGTCAGATGAATTGCGCTCTGATATCCCATCCTGCTCCATGACATATGAATGACCCTTATTCCCTGCACCAGAGACTACACACACAGAGAGAATTCTCCACTATCAATGCCCTGAATCAAAAGTGTATTCTATATTCGATATACGGGATCCATCCCATCACAACTCATCCCACAGCCAAAAGCCAAAGGAGCAAACTACTCGGTGCATTTATTTAACCATCATGAAAAATACACACACGGATGAGGGAGACGAAGGGAGCGAATATACACGTCCAACTGACTGCTGAATGCTCAATACATATACCTGAATCCTGAACCCTGAATCCATTGCACAAAGCCACAGAGAATTTTTGTGTGTACGTAAAAGTAATAATAATATTACATCTCTCCTCTCTCTTTTTTATCAGGTCCAAATCTAAAAGTAACAACTTTTGTCCCTCTGGTTTCGCTACATTCTGAGTAAAATATATAAAGTATACCGACTGCCACTGCACAATCTGTACCATCTCAAATCACAACCAAAATGTCCAACATTCATTTGATACGTCTCCACGCTCAACTTACAACCAACACACATCCAATAAAATAAAACAAAATTCAAAAATCTCAAATCTTTAATCCAGAAAAATGGATATAAAATTCCCAGCTCCAAAACTAAACCCCTCATCTCTTTTATACTCTTTTATACATGTTTATGAAGCAGTTTGGAATTAATTCACAAAACCATGACAACTAGGATAAATGTCCTCAATAGATATAATTTGGTTTGGTTAAAGAG
Organism: Sminthurinus signatus; assembly: GCA_019776565.1. NCBI lineage: Eukaryota > Metazoa > Arthropoda > Collembola > Symphypleona > Katiannidae > Sminthurinus > Sminthurinus signatus. The sequence continues at coordinate 67,116 of JABASP010000177.1, forward strand.
ACTGAATAATACCTACTTGAAATACCTTTCAACTCTCGTCTCTCAACTAGTTGAATTTATCTACAATACTTCTAGTGTAGAAGAACACGGGGTTGAGGAAAGTAATTTTGAGAGTGATTTCAATTAGATTAATTCAATTGACATTATTATCAGATAGTTGGAAACCTCTTTTTTCTACATGCAACATGCACAAAGAATCTTGACCAACATGTAAAATTACAGGGAAGTGAAGGGATCAAAGCATCCATTTAGTTATTGTGCAATTGAGGAGAGGAGTAAGTGAGTTGTTCTTATTCAACGTACGTGTACGCAAGTTTGTGGGTTTTGGCTATCGTTGGGAGACAACAAATGTGACCCTTGTGTCAGACGACGACTACGACGACCGGTGAGTCAGTTCAGGTCTTGTGGTTAGTTTGTGGTGAATTTAATGGGATTAGTAAAGTACACACACTTGGACCATTCTCTCCCTTTACTATTCCGTCTGCTGTCTCCTCATGTAACAAGTCCAACACTCCTCTCTACGCTCCTCTTCCAGCCACACACAAACTACACATGTTATGCATTACACGTACATGTTCTATACTCTTGACAAAGTAACGTGTGATGGGAAATAAAGAGTGAAATTCCTCATCTTCCACAGGAGCATGAGGATTGAATTGTGTACAGGAGAAGTGGAGAGAGAACCAATAAGTACACATGAGCACAAGTGGTGGACAAAGTAGGAGCAGAAAAGAAAAAGAGAAGAGGCTTTATATATTTAGATTAAATTAAGGTCCAGACGATAAAAGCCCACTGAACATAACCATCAATTAGTCTTAATTTTCCCACTTGGCATCCGACACCACCAACCACCGAGCATCAAGCACCGAGCACCAAGGACACTGCACACCACCTAAATTGACTTTAATTAACGACAATTACTTTTTGACGTTCATCTTGATCGCCTTCTTCTTCCTCACATGCAATAGCTGATCTGCTCCTGTTCCACCGTCCGTTCCTCATACTCTCTCTTCCTCTCTCTCTCTACAAACGCATGTATCCACTTTACGTTATTTCAACAGGCTCTGTCTATTTTTCCTACCTATTACTATCTCATTTTCATCACCATCACCATTATTATTATTATCATCATTATTATTGCCACTGCCATCCTTTTACTTTACTCCTCATCAAAACTACAAAAACTACAACAGACACGAGCAATTGGATGGAATCCTAATCGTCAAAATTAACCCCCTGCTTCTGCTCCCTTTTTTACACTTGAATCTCTCTCTCCATCACTCTCTCTCTCTCTACACGCACATATGCACAATTTATCTCATCAAGTTCAATAGGATCCTCTCCTTTCTCATCCTGTGTCCTGGACATTTCTACTTTTGTCTGAGCAACCAGAACCCAGAAAGGATACATGACCAAATCCCAATCTCTTGCATGAAATGACTATTCCTGTCTCTTTGTATCATACACACATGTACTTTTAAAATCCATGTGCACTGTGCACTGTGTACATCTTGACATGGAAAAGGAAAGTATAAAACAGGAACAGAGAGAGAGAGAAACCAGAGTCCTTTATCAGCATTTATTATAGAAATGAATTCAGGCTTTTAACCATCAAGTCCCGAAATAAATACCCTATTATCATGTAATAAAAATTGGACTTTTACGTAAGTTACTTTACTTTATTTTACTGGCTTAGTCACTTGCACTCATTCATTCATTCCTTCATTCATCTATCGATTCCTTCCATCCGTTGCTAATCAAATCTCTCTTGGTGTATTTACTACGGACACGTGTGAACACTGAACATTCATCTCTCTCTGTCTGTCTTTTTCCTCCTCACACATCACACATTCACACATCATGCCCAATTAAAACTACACATTTTATTTCAAATTAGTCTATACTCAAAAAAAAATTTCCTCATATACTCAATACTTGTACACACCACCTTTTTTACTGTAGTACCTAACCATTTGACAAAAAAAAAATTCTCATTCTCGTATAATCTTTTGATTTGAAATCCGTTCATTTTGAAAAAAAGTATTCTCAATTCTCCCACAAATTTGACTCCACTCCCAAAGAATGGAATGAGCCAACACCTTTAAGCTTTAAAGCGTACAATAGATGAAAAAAGTTGGCACATGCAATTTTGAAACTTTTTGCCTACACTAAAAACTAAAAGATTTTCCAAGTCTTGAGAAATGAATTGAGAAGAATGGAAAGGTAAAGAAGAAAAGAAAAACCTCTGGTTGATGACTTGACTAAGAAATCAATCAGAAGCTAATTAGCTGGATTCACCCATAATGAAAAAAAAAGAACCTTGAAATGAAGCCTAAAAATTCTTATAGTTTTTTTTGGGCTGTAGGATGACAAACTCTGTTCAGGAATCTTTTATACAAAAAAATAAGGAGAAGAAGAAGAAAAGTAAGACAGAGTAAGAGGATCCCACCGAACCAAACCACACCGAACCACACCATGCCAAGCCACCTCACTCTGAAGAATGCAAACAAACTTTTGGCAAACTTCTTTTTCCTTATTCATACTCTGAAATCCTGTGCTAATGTTCCATGTTCTAAAATCCAAGTTTAACCTTAAAACTAATGAGACACACACAAACACGGAGAAAGAAATTTAGAGCCTTTACAAACTCCAAGTATTAGAGAATTCATAATAAACTTGCCATTGTCTTGTGTCTTGTGTTGTGTAGCTTTAAGATATTCAGGTATTATCCTTATCAACTTTTGTCTATTTTATCTGTATGAGATTTCGTTGAAAAATGTCGTTGAATGTTCAAGATTCAAAATTCAGCCATGATCTTTCTTTCTTTTTCCCCACTAAAAACACTTTAAACTGATGATTCAAACACATTCACATATCTACAATCTACATGATTAAATTCCTCCGTATTTTTCAGCAAACACACCCACACCCAAAACCACGGTGCAATTTCTCCTTGATACTTCCACTAGGATTTGAGAAACAATTAACCTGATTTATTTGAGCTTTATGATTCGGTCGATTAATTGAGATTGGGATTACATAAAGTACAAAATAGACTCATCCATTTACTTATTTATTTATTTATCTATCTGTTTCTGACTTGTTAATGCAGTCTAATAAAAGGCGCGTAGGTAATACAACTACAACTTTTCACGTAGTTTACTCTAGCCTATTTCATTCTATTCTCTATTCTCTACTTGATGCTGCTTGATGAATGGTAATGGGTAATGGGTCAAATAGATGGATGGATGCTCCTGATACTGAAAAACTTGAATTAATTCAACTAGACAGACATTGCAAATAAAAAACGTGTACAGGAATAAACTAAAAAAGAGAGAGAGAAAAGAAGGCAAAAAGTATTTTAAAAGCCGAAAATACATTAGACACAAGTGAATCATAAAAAAACAAGCGTAAATCTATACAAATGAAAAAATATTGTTTGGTTTTGAATAAGTGACTCAGAGTGGCTGATTTCTGCATCTCACTTTAGGTTTTGGATTTTGGATCACATCGAGTGCTTGTGTAGTTGTATTTGTATGTGCATCTATATTTGCGTCACATCTGTCGAATTTGGGGCTTTTTGGCAGCAGCACTTGTAAAATAAATGATGAGCATTAAATATACATAAGGTGTGGAGCTGTGGAGTGTACATCACATATTGAATATTCCACATATTGTAGAACTGAACCAACACGAAATATTATGTAGAAAAGAGAGAGAGGACGAGGAATTGTGTAATATTCTCCCTTGCACAAAAAAATCAAACAGCCTTCAAAGAACCATCCTAAATGAAACTGGAAACTGGATATGTGCGCAGGTGATTCTTGAGTGAAACTCTTTTCCCGTCTCATTTGTATGCATGTACATTCCTCATTGACGATCTCCCTGGTTTTGTCTCTTGTCGACTCTTCACTATTCACTATATTCACTATACATACATTTCCCTCCTCCTTTCATTTCCCAGTTCCAGTTCCAGTTTTCCACATCCAGATCCTCATCCAAGCAGAGACACAGACACAAGTTGATGCACACGTGCTTTCATTAGTTAGGTGATCGTAAACGGAGAGAGAACAACAGCGAAATTTTAAATGTAGTAATCAATTATCTTACATACGGTCAAATACACGGGAGCACTACAAGCCACACCACGCCAGATCAGCATCAGCATCAGACCAGACCAGACCAACACACACGAAAGAAGAGCAGAGTCAAACAAACAGAAGGATACTATGCAAATTAGATTTACGCTTTTCCTCTCTCCTCTCACAAACACGGACCAAATCCAAATCCAAATCTACTGTCACACATGATGCTGACGTTGACTATATCGATCCTCCAAAAATACCTATGGACATCGCAAAACAGAACATCAGTCGACTCAGACTCCAACTCATCCACATGAGCCAATCATTGTTGAATTCAACACTGGACTCTAAACTCTCACTACATATTACATATTCCTCTTACTCTTACTCTTACTTTTGGCTCAAATTAACTTTATGCTTCCTAAATTGCACAGTGAAATTTCTCTGCTCCAGTCCGCGGATAGTTGATACACTCAACCTCAAAAGATACATATTCTACAAATCCACACATAGAAACATAGAAACAAATCTCTCCACTATTTTTGATACAGATAATTTCATGATATTAAGTAAACAAATTCACATCTGCCTGGCGTACGTATAATAATAATTATTACTACATAGAAAATACCTCCAACTAGAAATTTAAT
>JABASP010000178.1:0-71601 GCA_019776565.1 Sminthurinus signatus
TTGTCGGATGTGACCCGTCTCACGAGCTACATTTCAACCCAAAAACGTAAGGTAAAAGTCTACATTTACGTAAAATTGTAAGCTTACATAGATTTTTTTATTTCATCGGGTTCCCATCTAATATATTATATGTATACGTAAACAATAAAGCCGTTCAAATAAAAAGTGAATTGCAAATAAAAGAGGAATTTTCCTTCCTAGTGTATATTTTTAGTATGATTTAAATTTTAAAATTAGATAAATTTAGGCAGATTTAGAACGTGGGACTTACAACCCTAAAAGTTATGTTTTATGCTATATTATTTTGTTATAGTTCATTATGTCAAAAAGCATTTGCGGTTATTTTATTTGGTATTCTGTATGAAAATAAATAAACAAATTCATTTATAGGAATGCATTGAATACATTGGAAATTGGAAATCCGACATCCGATGTTCCAGCTTCTTTGTTTATAATTGGTTCATGATGTTGCTCCGGCGGAAGGGATTTATATGACTAATTAAATAAAATAAATATTACTAATTTCTTGGAAATCGGAAATCAAACGGTTCATGAACTCCAGAGTCCAAATTTAATCTAATACTGTAACTTACAGATGTACATATCTTTTTTATATCTTCATTGCATGTAAAAAGTTCAAAATCCAAAATCCAAAATAAAGTATGAAGCCTGAAGGCTTAATTCAACTCACATCCGCATCAGTGGCACAGAAAACCCTTGTGACTTGTAAAACGTGTAAATTGTAAGGCTAAAACCTGTACTGAAAACAGTAAAAGTAAAAGTAAACAATAAGGAAAACGGAAAGTATTTGTGGTGCAAAAAATAAACAATTGTGTTAACACTTAACACACAAAACATGGCGAATGGTGAATTGAAATTGAAACAAATAAATGAAAGTACTAATTTATTTACTATTTAAATAAACTATGACTGCTTTCTGTCTTCTGTCGGTTGGCTGTTGGCTCCGGGCTTTGTTCCACTTTCTTTTCAAATTGTTGTGTTTTTTTTACTTTGATCTACATACAACGTGTAAAATCCAACGTGAAGGTGAAAACAGAAAAAAATGGTAAGCATTTAGTAAATAGAAACGATAAATATTAGAGAAAGGATGTGTTTACTTTCACTGGTATAAATAATCCAAGCTGATAAATCCTGAGCCTTGAATTCAGAATTTGTGAGCATCTCCTCTCACTTCTCACTTCTCAGACGTTTCGTTTTTCTTTTGTAAAATCCTGTGTATAATAAGGAGTAAGTGGCAAAGATTCATTTCCCATTTCCCATCCAACATCCAACCTTGTCAGAGGGAAGAGGTACACGTAGCATAAAGTTGCAAGTGCTACAAACTAAAAAGTACAAAGTAAAAAGTACAATTTTCTGGAACTTTCTTTTTGCTTTTTACTTTTTCCACACTCATTTATTAAAGTGTACTCTAAACTCTAAGCTTAACAATTTACATTGTAGATTGTGTACGTGTATCATAATATATTTTAAGTTTCAGGTTATCTAACGTCTGATGTAAGTACATTGTACATACATAATAAATTATATGTAAAGTTGTTTTTTTCCAATTTCTCCACTTCCTTCCACTTCAATCTCCTCTGGTATGTTGTTGGTTGTTGTATTTGTAATTTCATTTTCAAAATGTGTTGTAAAAATAAAATACTAGAATCTCTAGTATCTAGTATCTACCTTTTTTTAGCAGTACTCAATGCTCGTTCATTCTTGGTTCGTGGTTCGTGGAAGTGTACAGTTGACAGTCGACAGCATTGTGTGTATTTTGTATTTTTTATGTTTTATGTAATATTTCCATTCACCTTGACTTTGACATATGATGAAGAAAAACTTTGTATGATTTCATCTTCTATAGGTACGTACTTTTCTGTAAAATTTCAGATGGGAAATGGAAAATGGGTAAAGGATAAAAGATAAAAAAAACAGGCAGATAGATAGTATATAATATATTATAGTTACTGAATACCGAATACTGAAAACTCCAGAAAAACTACAAACTACAGTTTTGCTTTTGTGTTTGTTCTCTGTTGTCTGCTGGTGAAGGACAATTGGCCTGTCACTTACTTTTTCCTTTCAACTTACTTGTAAATTCCAAATTCTGCATAAATGCTAAATACTTTCTTCTTTCCTCTCTTTATGATTACTCTTACTTTAAATGTTAACTGTTTCACTTTCTTTGTCCAAAGCCTGAATCTGTTCAGTGTTCGGTGTTCGGCGCCTCATGCCTCAGCGTTTTCTTTTCTAATTTGTACTTTGTACAACTTGCTTTGGTTTTGCTTGTGCTTTTGTTTTAGAAATACATGAGAGAAAATGTTCCTTTTTGTTTTGTTCTGCTTCCTTTTGTGCATTGTACAAAGTACAAAGGTATTTTTTATAATGGAAAATGTGCAAATTCACTGATAACTGAAGACTGAAAACTGAAAAGGAACAATGGAAAATGGATAATGGATGTGGCTGGTCGCTTCTGTTTTTGAGTGCTGTATTTATATTCTGATTCTAAAGAATGAAGCATGAAGAATGAAGAGTCTTTTCTCTGAAATCTCAAAGTACACCGAACAAAAGGCTTAAATTATTTAATATTTACTTTTTTGCCTTTTGCCTTTTGCTTTTGTGGAAAGGAAAAGGGAAATTACTGTGATATTTAAACCTTGTGGATTTTTGGAATATGGAACATGCATTAAAATTTTAAATGTCAAATTCCAAAGAAGATGAGATCAAACAAATATAAATACAAACATTAAATTCATACATTACACACATACATACATAGATGAAACAGAAATGGATGATGATGGTGGTGCAACTCTGACTCTGACTTCCGGTATAATTCCACGTGCCCTTACACAAATAAATAAAGAGGATGAAGAGGATTCAGTTTTCAGTCGGCCTGTGAGGAAGCTTATGAAATTTTTATCGGTGAGAAAGTTGTGTTTGTTGTATGCTGTATGCTGTATGCTGTATATTCCTAATTCGCAATTCTTAGAATCATTCCTCATACAAACTAAAAACTAGTATATATCGTCACCGTCGACTTTATTCTCACTTTACCCGAAATGAAATAGGACGTACATGATTCAAAATGTGACAAAATGGGACGCTGCAGGAAAGCAACTATTTTTCTACAAGATTTGAACCTTTGAAGGTTTTAGTAAAATTAGTTTTTGCTTTTTGCACCACCAAATTACCAACAGGAAATGTCAGTTATTTTCATACATATCTAATATCTTTCTAATATCTATAAGTATCACAAATCCGAAAATACTCATAACTCGTATATATTTTGTGTGCCTCGTGATCTCAACTCTTGAGTCTCGAGGGTATGTAACGGAAAATGGGAATGAGGATACTAAAGTTCTTCAGAATTGGGAAATACGTATAGGGCTGAACTTTAATTTTTAAAATCACCAATCACAAATCCAAACACCAAAGAGCATTGACATTACGTACTTCGTGCTAATTCCTTCATTTGAATTATTTATCTATGCACCATTCAATCATCTTTCCTGAAATGCAACGTGTGTTGTTGGTTGTTGGACGACTGCCACAAAACACAAAATCATTTTCATCTTGCAAATTGCACATAAATCCACAAAAGGTGTTCCAATTTCGTACAAATTTCATCTTACACCATGTACAATGTACAATGTACAATCTACGACTACAAACCATAACTAGATTACGAAAAATATCTACATTAGTGCATTTCAAATTTCAAACGACAGGACACACAGGCAGTAAACAGTAAAATCTTTTTGTAATCTTTTTGTACTTTTTGCAACAAAGTTTGCAACAGAAGAAAACACAAGCATGTATTTCGACGGAAAAATATTCACACTACACACTACACACCGCATTTTTCATTTTTCATCCCCAAAATTGGGGATGAAAAATCACACACTCAATAAAAAGAAAAGGAAAAATATTCGGAATCTGAATTTAGTTTATATAGTAACAACTGACAACATACGTCATGAAATTCTGATTTCTGATGAGAAATGAGAAATGAGATAAAAATTATTATACACAATACACACATTATCAATAAACAGTAATAATTAATAATAATAATTATTATTATTATAAATTATAATTATTGTCAATTTCTTATTTCTCCCACCTGTGCACTTCACTTTTGAATATGGAATATTTAGCTGAAAGTCAGCTAAATATTCCTCGAAAATTCCAGGTAAAATATAATAATTAATTATTATTCTTCTTCTTCTTATGAAGATAACGAGTATGATGATTTTTCTGCACCATCAGATTTTGCTAGTGTTTTGTGTTAGTTCTTTTGTCTCTTTACAGTTGCATTTCCATCATAATCATCAATCATCATCGGCTTGAAACGACATGAAAGTATTTTCCTCTCCATCTAATTTGTTCATTCAATACACTGGCACGAGAGCACTAGCACATGGAAAAACAATGCAGCGGAAACCAACATCCAAAATAAAAACAAGAACGATGAAGATATCATAAAATAATTAATATTCTTTTGGTCCAAATTCCAAATTGAGTTGAGGAACCACACTAGACACACAAAAGATGAACAGGAGTAGAAAAGGAGTTCGTAAAGGGAATGAAGTGACAGTGACATTTAAAAACTACAGTTACTACGCCTCTCGAGTCCCAGACACGACGGATAATATTGAAAAACTCAAGATAGTTGACATCCATCAGGAAATCCGACCAGAGTTTCTACGGCCAAATCCAGAATTCCTCCAAACCCTGGAGTTGAAAGGGTTAACTAGTCTAAAGAACTTGATCAGTCTCCTCTCCCACTTCCCCCTCCTCACAACTCTCATCTTCCACAATGTCCGTCTTGACAGCTTCCAAAGATTCTATGGGAAATTTTGTGACACGGGGATTGAGACGCTCCTATTTTATGGAGGGGATAAACTCTCAAGGGATGAGGCCCACATCATCGGCTACTTTAATAAACGGGTCATGTTCACAAATCTAAGTGTTATTCGATTCGAGCCAAAAGTATTACACAGTCGTAGTAGTAGTAGTAATAATAATAATTATTATTATTATAATAGTAATAGTAGTAGTAGTAACAGTAATTATGATAATAATATGTCATATTCTGAATTCTCTGCAACGAATCCTCGCACCTTTTCCTCACCACATTCCCGTTCACCCTCGCCAACTCCTGGGACCATGACCACAACAGCAACAACCTCAGCAGCAGCAGGAATGTTGACCTCATCCCTTCGGAAAAGAATTCGTATCCCTGTGAATGATATTTCAAACTCGGTGACCTTTTCCGTCCTCTCCCTCTTTCTCATCAAGTGTTCACCCACTCTGAGGGAATTGGTGATCAATCGACGAATCTTCCTCTTTCATGATGAGGCGGATAAGCAGGAAGTGGGTCAACTCAAACTGCACAAGTTTGTCTGTGACATGAGTTGTCCAGGATTTGAAAAAATTATCAATAGTCAAAGGAATCTCAGGTTTTTGGGCTGTCATAATAGTTCACCACTTCGCCCCTATGCTTTTGAAGCTATTATTGTAGGTGTGCAAAGGAATCGGAGGACTCTGGAAGAAATCCGACTCACTCATAAATATGTTTTTAGAACGGATAATAAAAATCTTGGAACCACCCCGAACATCATCATGCATGACTGTAGTGTGTACGAACAGTGTCAAAAATTGGAACATATTCGACTCTCCTTTTGCAGCTTGAATTATGCCGAGGAATTCGAAATTAAATCTGGCGGGATTTTAAACACTGTCGGATTCCCTTCGACCCTCGTCAGTATCATCATCAATGTGGATATTATCAAGACGATTGAGATGAATTGTTTTGGATCCAAATTCTCTGAGTATAGTAAACTCAAGTATGAATAACAATAATAATGAAATTTCAGATTTTTTTTTGTAAAAAGAACAATAATTATACTTTAATAAATATTTTTTTAAAAATTATTGATCTTGTCTTTTTTTGAATTACTAATTATAGATACTTTATAATCGAGGGGAATGCAAAGACGCCATTTGTAATGAGACTTGAGTGGATACAAGATGTTCTAAAATTACCATCCATTCTTGTTTTTGAATTCAAAAATTATCGACTTGTAAATCCGGATCTTGATGCAATGGAAGATCTTCGAAGGGAAATCACACCGACGGCTTCAAAATTTATTCTGAAAGAAAATTCCTGCGTTTATTGGCGAACTGGCGATATTCAATGGGAAATTCCAAAGCTATGAACAAAATACTAAATACTTTTTTATCATACATGATGAATCATTCATCATAAATTCAAAATTAAATAATAATAAAAAAAGCAGAGCATTTCAAATTACAATAAAAATTCAAAAGAGAAAAGGTCAAAGCCCTTTCTTCATACTATTTTCTAATGTTTTTTTTGTTTTATCACATCTTTTTATGTTACTCTTTTTTGGGGGGTTCCCTTCTTCATTCGATTTATTCATAGGACTTCTCTCAAGTCTCAAGCCTAAAGATGATAAAAAATAAAAAATAAATTGAGCATTCATTTTATTTAAAAGTTAAAAGAACTTTTAAAGGTATCCACCTTTCAATTTTCAACAATACAAAGTAAAATGTACAAAAAGTGTGAAAAATTGAAATAAGATCAAACTAAAAATTTGGTTTTAGAGTTTGAAGTTTGAAACAGCAGGAAAAAGTTTAAAAAGTTGGTTCTATTATCATATATTTTGCATCTTTTATTTTGTTTTATTTACTCTTTTCTCTTTTAACTTTGAACCACATTCTCTCTGCTCCTGCCAATTTTGATTTTTTGCTTTGTTCAATGCTTTTTGCTCAAAGGACTGAAAGTTGAAGAGAGTAAATCAGTTTAAATATACAAGGAAAAGTTAAAAAAGAAAAGAAAATGCCTGATTTTTTTTTCTTTTTTAAAATTCTGTGGCTTCATATGATTCATGAGTATTGAAAATTGAATATTCAGTAAATAGAATATTATGTAAGGTGAACGTTTTGAAGGGAAAAGTACAAAAGACAAGAAATGGAAAGAAGAGAAAAAAAGTATTTCTTTTTGTGCTTTATTATGCTTTATTTTCAAAGTTGGAATAAAAAAGAAGCCAAAATATTTTCTAGCTCATTGAAATGGGACATGTAAAAAATAAAATCATAGGCCATATGTGTGATGTATATATGCAGAATTTCCGCCTTTTCCGTCTTATTTTTGTTGAACGTGATTCTTTCTGCTTCATCCTTTGACTTACTGCCGTCATATCCTTTGTACACATTATATTATATGCGCTTAAAATATAAAGAAATAGACAGAAAAAAGAAAAGATTTCTTCTGTTGACTGTTGAGCATGTGAAATCTTCCCGTATGCGATCAAAAACAAGCCCATCGAAGATTCCCTCCATATTTTGTTTCGCTTCCAAATATCAAACATTCAGATATGAAATAAATACATAAATATTTTACGGACTTTTGTGAGTGGTCATCCTTATTCATATTTTTCATGTATGTACAATTTACAAATAGATTCATAATAAATTATAATTTCTTGTTTCATCCATTCTCCAGTAGTTCAGAATGGATTGAAGAGTCCAAAATTTGGAGTTGTTCATGTTTCATAGTGAAACAGAGCCAGGTAGTAAATAAAGAGCAGATAGCTGACAACCCTAAAGAGGAAATGCTTTTAATGGGAAAGCAATGAATAAAAGAGTGAATGAGAGTCAAGGAAATTCTAGACCCTAGATTCTAGAGTATTTATTATGCTGTAGAATTCGAAAAGTTTATATGTTTGTGGTTCTTTTACTTTAGATGCTTAAATCGTTTTGATCTGCACTCTGTACTCTGTATCCGTTACGCTTGTTTGTTTGTGTTCATGATGCTATTTGCTATATACATTGAATATTGAATGTGAAAAAAGTCCATTTGCGGCATTCGAGATTCTGGATTCTCGATTCTGGATCCTGAATACATGGGAAAAAAGCTCCAAACTCAAAACAAAAATAAACTGGACTCTCTGCCTCTACAAAGAGCAAAGAGCAGACAGCAGATGCTTTCCTTATTGAAAATCGTTCACCGTTCCTTTACTTTCTCAAAGTGTCTACGTGCTCTGAAAATTCTCCATGTGACTTGTGGTTTATGATTTTTCCCGTCCCGGTCTATGGTCTACGGTTTCTACTTCGTACTTTGCATTTTGTATGAAGGGGAAGAAAAATATGGGATTTTTTCTGCAAAAGAAAAAATATAGAGACAATATTTTCATTTTCTTTCTGGATGCTGGATGCTGTGTATTCTATATTTTACGAACCGCATCAACAGAATACAGAATATGAATGATTTTCCATTTTCTCCATTCTCTGTATTTGTATTTCATGTTTTTTAGGTTGAGACTTGGGAGTTTTGAGTTTCGAGTTTCGAGTGATTTGGAAATTGTCCTGTTTTTTACTGTCAAATGAATAGGTATGGAACACACAAAATACAAAATACACACAAGTACTTATGAAATGTAATATTTTACAGTCAAAATATTATTGAAGAATGACATAATAATATATTATTATGACGAGTGTCTGGAATTTGGAATCGAGAAAATCTACAGAAATTGAAAGAAAAAAATATCTCAACAAATTGATAGTGGATGCACAAAATGCACAACTTATTGATCATTGATGATTGATGACCTTGTTTTTACTAACTCCCAACAAAACCTACAAATTTGATGGAAATTGAAAATATACGAATACACAGTTGTGCACTGTATTTTAGCTGTTTTTGGCATTGGACGTCACAACTTGTTGTGAACCTTGAATCATTTCCTTTACAGAATCCACGATAATGGATTGTTACAAAGTTTGTGATATTTTAAGCCTTTTCATATTTTTATGATTGGTCGTCTGATATCTGATTCTTGGTTCTTGATAAGTGACGTATGAGTAAAGGGATAAATTAAGATATTTATTTTGATGACAATGACAAGTAAAATAACGAATAACGAATATGTAAAATTTTACCGATAATAACAGCTAACCTTTTCAACAACACAAGGAAATGAGAAAGTGACCACAAAACAAAAAGCCATGTTTCCAGATTTAACTTTAAAACTACCTCATTTTCGCCATTGTAATTGTTAATAGTAATAAGTTTTGAATCATGTAAGAAAAGGATTCAAAAGTGAACAAACTTTATCACAGTTCGAATTTTGAATTTGGAATTAGTTTCAAAACTCAAGACTCAAGACGTTTGTTCGTGAGGTTTTGTGTTCTAAAGTCTGAAGTGTTTCTCCGTACTTCGTATATCAATATCAATTCTTATTGCGGTTTTCAGCTTCTGTTTCCTATTTTGAATTTATACACTATAAAGTATTATATACCAGTAGACAGTAGACAGTAGAGAATATGAATTGTTCCATATTTCTAATCCTGTCACTCACACGTCCGTTTTCACTCCTGCTAAAATCTAGAAAGTTTTAAAGCATAAGGCAAATTACTTTGATAATGATCCTTGTGGTTGAATCTTGAATCTTGAGTCTTTAGTCTTGAGTGTTGATTGTTGAATAATGAATAATGAACAATGAGCACTAAACGTTGAATGTTACATCATATGGGCTCATTTATTATTCTCACTTCTCATTATCAGTTCACTTTTAGTATAACACTACTTACTTTGGTGACTGACATGAGATGATGAAAGATTTTGAAAATGATTCCATATTCCTTTCATCACGGAAGTTGGGAAGTTCATTTCTCCAGTTACTTTTGTCTGCAGTCTGCAGTCTGCAGTTCCCAGTCCAGCCTTCAGTCCTCAAGTTGTGAATACAGCATACGCTATAAGCTATAATAAACAATACAGTCAGAGTTAGCTAATGAAAATGTGAGGAAGCTAATGAGGAAGATTGAAAACGGACACGGATACTTTATCTCATATCTAAGTCTATCTTTTATCTTTTGTAGAGTACGGTAGAGTCTAGAGTCTAGAGTTTGAATGTCGGATGATATTCTTTGAAACTTTTGGTCAAAGTCATGTTATCTGGATCAGAGTTAGATCAAGTTGAAAGTTGAGTTGAAAGTTTTGCACATAATATGTATCTAGTATCTACAATATACAACCTAAAACACATGACAGAGAAGAAGAAGAAATACAGAATACAGAAAGTGGCTCAGTTTCACTTTCACCAGAGGATTCAATAGAAACTTTGACTTTCTGACTTTGACTTTGAGCCCCCTAACTAGAATCTAGAATCAGGAATCTACTCTGTAGAATTTTGAGAATAAGGGCCACTATCTAGAATCTAGATTCCAGATTCTAGAATAAAGACGATAGAGAAATGGAGTAGAGTGATCGTTCATCGTTCATCGTTCATCGTTGATAGTCCATCCATCCATGGAGAGCTTTGACTTGACTCAAAGACTTAGGTCTTCATGGTTGAATGGAGAGAAAGAATTTAAGTTTCACCCTGGCTCTCCTTTCTCCTTCTCTATGTCCTCTCTTTTCCCGTAAGTTTGCGTGTCTTGTACCTTGTATCTTGTGTCCAATCTTCCTCTCTCTGCTTATCCACTTACTGTCACTCTACTCAACATTCTTTGTCCTGTATTTCCTGTAACTACAAACAGAAATAGGATGTGTGTGGTGGAGAAAGCAAAAACTCTTAAATCTCAAATTATTCCTATTTGAATCGCCTGTGTGATTTCAATATTATGAATTATGAACAATGATGTCTCCTCAAATCTTGAACCTTGAATTTTGAATCTTGAATATCCTACAAAGTAAATCAAAGTAAAAAATATATATATTATTTTAGTTTGATAAAAGAATGTTGAAGGGATGAAATCCGGATAAAAAAAAAGCTTTTCCTTTATATTCTTCTTCTTCACTTTTCTTTCTTTTTCACTTGAAGATGAACATCTTGGAAAACTAAGATATTCTCCATTATCTATGTACTCATGTATGTACTATGTACTTCCACGAAGAAAATGAATCATAAAATGCAGTTGAAAAACTCAAAGATATAGCTAAGATAACATACTACATGCTTGGCAATAATAATTCTCAATTCTTCTGAATTCTGAATTCCAAATTGGAAATTCCGGTTTGACAAATCACAAATATCTGTAGTCTCGGTTCTCGGTTCAGTTCCTCTCCCTTCATGTCAAGTCAAGTGAATGTAGTTTTCACAAACCAAATTGGAAATTTGAACTTACTCACATTCCATAACCCAGCTTCCAAATTCCAAATACAGATATAACGGATAACAGATCACTGCTGAGATGGATGGATGAATGGTGTTGGGTTTATTATAAACCGTTTATTTTTTATTTCTAAGAAACGTACTTGTACATTATACAGTCAAATACAATATACAATAGAGATTAAAGAGAGAGCGAAATATTCGGATCCGATATAACTTTACGTAACACCTATGATGTTTGCACGTGTGATTTCTATATATGCCTAAAGGTTCAAGTCTTTGAAATATCGACTAGGGAGGTTTTACATAATGGTGCATATGGCTGAAGTTTGAAGTCTGTAGTCTGCAGAGTTCAGAGTGCTGTTCAATGCTCAACAAGTTGTTCAGTTGAAATGGTTGAAGCCTCCTGTACAACTTCAAATTTCAAATTACTTGTACAATGTACATTGTACATACACAGTACACAGTACATACATCATGTATATTGTATGTGCAATGTGCATGTATTTAGTATGTACTTATGTTCTTCCGACTTCCGACATTCCAAGTCAAAACTCAAAACTTGAAACAAGATTTCCTACAAACTTTTACCTATTTGATATTTGGACTAGAAGTAAGTTGATTGAATAGACGGCAAACATTAAACAGAATAGACAATGTACAGTACATGGAAAATAGTATATTTTGTACTGCATACCGTCACAAGTTATGTATTGTATTCTGCATTTGTCCGTGCTTCATGCAGCATGGACGTTCTGTATTCTGCATTCTGTACTTTGAACATAAAACCTTAGTATCGAGTATCGAATAGCGAAAAGTGAGAACTGAGACAAAGAATCCACAATCGACCGTAATTTATCACTTAGAAGGAAATTAGGAAGCAATTCATTTTCTCGGTTCGTGGTTCGTGGTTCGTGTTCTCTCATCTGCTCCATTTTCTCTTTTCCAAGTCACATCTGACAAAAGCACGTGTGAACTGAAAATTGAAAACTGAATGCATCAAAATTACCTTGTTTACTCTACATTGTACATTTTGTACATGGTGCTGAATGGTGAAACCGTATTAAATTCTGAATAGGAAATTAAGTGTGGTCTATTTATTTGAGAGCAATAGGAAATTCCTTCTTTATAGGTTATAGGATTTTAGATTTTATGTTATGCATTATGTATTATTTGTGATTTGTGATTTGTTACGTACCTTGTTCAAATAATACAAAAGCAATGCTCAATACTCAAAATGTTCAATGTTCAATGCTCAATGATCCGTGTTATAGAATTTTTTAGCTCTATTTTGTTTGATATTATGGGACAATTTGCAATTTTAGTCTTTATTCACTCATACTTCATACTTTATGCTCAAGGTTCCTCACACATCACAAAGGATCATTTGTTGTACCTAAATTTATCAGTACAAAGGATAAAGTACAACACAGTTTTCAGTGTGCAATATACAATATACAAATCCACACAAGTGGTAAATGCTAAATGATTATGGTAAAATTTATCAAAAATCCATCTTCATAGTAAACAAAAGACACAAGACACATACAACAAAGATCCAAAATAGAATTTTGAATTAGCCTATTTTACTGCCGAAAGACGAAAAACACAGCATGCATAATACAATAAACATTGTGCAGACATGTACAACTGTACTTGATAGAAGACAAAATCCGGAATCGTGAATCCAGAATATCAAGTCTGGAAGTACCACACCAAAAATAAAGTAGAAAAAAATGTAGTAGTTCTGCACTAGTTTTACTTTTTACTCTTTACTGTAGCATGTGAAATGTGAAAGTATTATACTTTATAGTGTGTTTTCTACTTTCTCCTCGATACTCAAGACTCAAGACTCAAGGCAAACCCAGTTGAGATAGTCACAATTCACAATGAATCTAAGTGTAATAAGTGATGTGGTTCACATTATGTGTAATGTCTAATGTCCTACTTCCTACTTGTACCATGTACACTTTATATTGTACAATGTACATACACAATGAAAAAACGAGTTCAGTCCCATTTCTCATTTCCCATTTCCAAGCCAAGCCAAGCTCCGGATTTTCCTACCCCAACAAAAACTATTATACTCGTATTAGGACGTAGTATAAAACTCAACTGCATGGAATTTTCAAATGGCTTTCCAAATTTCAACTGACATTTTTATTACTTATTACATTTTAGCACAGCCTATATGAACTATGGACTCAAAGCCCAAGTGCTGCATTCTGCATTCTCAGTTCCACACACTGAATACTAAACACTAAATACTAAATACACTTGAATCTTGAATGTGCTTTTTCTTACACAGAAATTGTGCACTGTGAACTTTGTCTGCACAGTTTATTTTTTTTCGCTCTCATTTGTAATTTACAATTTACACTAAATGCTAGATGCTAAACGCTAAACATTAAACATAAAATTTTCCCATGAGTGCAACTGTCTACTACCCTTTATTTTAGTTGTAATATTAAACATTAGATATTAACAAGTTATTTTACAAAATAATAATACAAGATACAAGATAGACAATGAATTTTGAAAACGGGAAAAAATAAAACCTATTTTTATGATATTTATTCTTGTTATTATTATTATTTATTTATTTATTTAAAAGTCAATGACCAGTTTCTTTCATAAATTCTAGACATGACGTAAACGACCAATATCTCTGCTTTTCCTTTTGTCATTGTAAATTATTAAAAGTTAAAAGCGTCTTAAAAAGTAAACCATCTTTTTCTTCATTAATTTTCAATGTTTACTTAATTATTTTTTATTATGGGACTTGGAAAGTCTGCATTTTATTGTGTAGTCTGTCCTTTATTTCAAATTAAACGGGTCCACGTATAGTCTATAAGTCCATTCACTAAAATTTGAAGAGCATCTAGTAGATACTAGATACACATGAACTGTTTAAAAAAAAACAAGCTGATTACTTTTTACATTAAAGGGAAATGGGAAATGGACTGAATGAAAAGAGAAAAAATAGAGCATGGGGAAAAAATGAAGATGTTATAGGGAAAAGAAATGATACAAATGGTAAATGGCCAGCTAGTTTTTAGTTTCATAAAAAAAATCATGTGAAAAGGGATGAAGCAGAGCAGAGAATAGCGAAAGAGACATTACCTTTTAATTTATGGAGTTTTGGAACCATCTGAAATGTGAAAACGGTTTATTTTCTCTTTGTCTTGGATCTCGGAAACTGCATTTTATGTGTATTGTTATGTATTATTCTCATGCATTATGTACAATGTACAACGTACAATGTACACTGAATATGAACGATGAATAAAATGCACATCAGTTATTGTTCTACTTGATTCTTTTATATACACATAATTTCACATTTTACGAGTTTGGTGATCTTTTGGGTGGTCCAGTGGTTTTAGGAGTCTGCCTACCCCCTTTTAAATTTTGAATGTGTGATGTGAATTTTAAATTGTATGTGAATATGTGTAGAATGTAGAAATGGTCGTTTCTTACACTCCCTATAAATAATCATAAAAAATAAATGGAGAGAAAGAGTGAAACAGGAAGGGAACAACGCACAGAGAGAGATGATTTAAAATATTTATACATCTTTATATCAATCCACAATTCACGATACTGGAATATGGAATATGGATAAAGGATGAAAGTTGCATAAAAACATAGAAATACTTTTAAGTCTAATAGACAGAAATTACAGAGACATTTGGCCATCGCCATTGTCACTGCCATACACAAATATACAGACAATAAACTGGGACAAATTGGCTTGAGAATGATGATGACACATGGGGAGTTGAGAGTTGAGAGGGGAAATAAATAATAATGTTGTATATTGTGCTTTGTGTGTGTTTTCTGTTCGCTGTGCTCTATATTCTATATATTCTTTAATATTATAGAGCAAGACTTTCCTAACTTTCAGCTCTAAACTGTAAACTCGACACACTCTAAACTCTAAACGCCACACTGCGTTTTGCATTTATTTATCTTTCTATTTTATATTCATATTCATATTTATCCTTCATGCCCCTAGTTTTATGAGATGACTCACTTTTTATACATACTACAGTACGCAGAATACAGTCTAAAGAATACAGAATACTTACGACGAATGGAGGGAGGAAGTGAAAAGAGCTATTTTGGCACAGCAGTTTTTCCCTGTGTTTCTCTGTTCTACTTTCTACTTGCGACAAGACTCGTTGCAATTTATCTTTATATACTTTCTCCGTACTCCAAGCAGTATAAAAATCTGCACTTCCTTTGTTGAACGGAGAAATTCATATAATATGATCTCACTTTTTTCTTCCCTTTACTATAAGGATGATAGACACAAAATAAAAGTTTGAGGAAGACAGAGGAATGGATTTTTTTTTTCGTCATTAGTCTAGCTCAATTCTGAAGACTTAACCCTGCAGAAAAAAAGGAAGAATAAAAAAAAGCTTGTAAAAAATTGGCACTTGGATTTATAAAATATGCATCCAAGGTCATGACATACAAACTATAGAGTAAATGTTTTATGAAGCATTTCAATAATAATTTGCATTTCGTCATAATACATTGAAGAAAGATGCTAAACTTCAACCGAATCAGTAATAAAATCAATACAAAATTAATCAACTGTCTTTTACATATGATCAGTTATCATTTTGTATATACTCAAAAAAGAACGTAAATGTACTGAAGGTCTTTCCAAGCCATGGTTTTTCACAAACGTTTTAATTGGAATCCTTGATTTTTACTTGATTTCAAACCAATTGCGGTCAGCTCAGGTCAATTGTCCGGTTTTAGGTCAAGAAATCGATCCCATTTTTTTATTTTTAACTACGTTTAATCAATCATTTAGATAAGGTGTGTTTAATAAACGTATAGTTGTAGTTTTTTCCATACCAATTCACTTATTATTTGTATGTAAAGTGTGAATGGATCTGGAATTTATAATTTCTAAAAGCCGGTGTTGTATTTTACATTTTACATATTGTTTGATATACGATAACATAAGTACCATTTTAAATATTTTTTGATTTTGTTTATTATATTTGTGGAAATATTAATTAAGTCTATTTAAAAGTATTAAGACTAGAAAGATGTATGCGAATTCAAGTACTCAGAAAACATATTGGACATTTACAAGTGAAGATGCCATCAAGGCTCAAAGAGAGAAGACGAATAAGGATTTCATTGACCGATTTAGTACACGAGAAATGTCGGTATGTTTGTTTACTATGATTACTTATTAAACTAGTATAGTATAGTTTATAGTTTCATTTATATTTTATCCTGTGTGCTGTATGTTATACAATTTCTGTATTATTTCTGATTTCTATAGGAGGAATACAAAAGAGCATTTTTCTTTACTGCAAATGAAGAGAAGCTATTATTAAGTTCATCCGAGATCCAATTGAAAGATTTTTGTGTTAAATTTCAACCTACGATGCCAAAGAGTGTAATTGGAACTGCATTTCACTACTTTAAAAGATTTTACCTGTACAATTCTGTAATGGATTACCATCCCAAAGAAATTTTGTAAGCGATGAATAGCTGTAATATATATCACAGAACATGTCTAATATCTAATTATTTTTAATAACTATTTACTATGTATAAATTATCTATGTTTTACCATTTCAGAGTCACCTGTGTATATTTAGCCTGTAAAATTGAAGAATTTAATGTGACTATCCAGCAATTTGTTAGTAATGTTCAAGGGAATAGAGCTCGAGCAACAGAAATTATCCTGAGTAATGAATTAATGTTGATGTCAGCTCTCAAATTTCATCTTACAATTCATAATCCATATAGACCTGTTGAAGGATTTCTTATTGATATCAAAGCTCGTTATGGGAATGTATCTCCAGATTTTGATCCAGAAAAAATTCGTCCATATATTGATGAATTTTTAGATAGGGTACTCTTAACTGATGTCCCTTTACTTTATACACCTTCACAAGTAAGTTTAACCATAAATAAACAACTATAATTTATTTGTTGTTCAAAAAAAAAAGTTTAAATATGAATGAATACAGTGATTCTTATTTAGGGTCATACATAATACATCATAATATTCATTATTCATTACAATTGTTTTATATTGTATTTTTTTACAATTATTATAGATTGCTTTAGCTGGAGTTTTACAAGCAGCAAGTAAAGTAAATCATCCTTTGGATAAATATGTTACTGATATTCTCGTTGAAGACATGTACATGCTTCAAGTTTTAATTAGTGCTATTCGTAATATTCGTTACATTGTACGAACGTCCTCAATTGAACCCGCGATACCCTCTGATGTCTTAAACTCTTTACGTAAAAAACTCTCAAAATGTAGAAATCAGGAAAATAACCCAGAAAACAAGTAATTACTCGACATCAAAGATTTTTCTTTATGAAAACACTATATGTTTGATTTTTCATTTTTTTGGAAAGGTGAAATAATAATAATATGCATAATGTCGTTGAATGTTTTTTGTATTTACAGGCCAGCGAAAAGGAATGAAGATTTTGACTGAAATGTCCCTTTGTCTTTTTTCTTAAAAATATAATATTCAATATTCTATACATCACTATGATAGGAAACCGTGAGCGGATAACGGTTAAGTAACGTGATACAATAATATATTATATTCGTCATTCTAATAATAATTTTTATGGAATTTTTTATAACAAGAATATGATACTAAACTGCTCAAATGAATCATGTTGATTTTGATTCATCTTTTAAAAGTATTGTAATTCTAAAAAATATGTAATGTAAGTGTACGAATTAAATTTTTTATAGATATTAAACATATCTCTACTTTAAGATTTTCAAAACAAAAGCAAACAACAGTTTTATTTATTCAAAATTAAAAATTCTTTCGCACTATTTTTTTTTAAAAACAACTTTTTATCACTTTGTATCACTGGGTTTTAAGTCATACCAATTTTCTGATGAACTGTAAAGATCTGCAGATTCTTGTAGCATCGTAAAGAGAACAAATTCCAAAATATTCTCCTATATGCAATTAGAAATTAGTTTAAGAGATTTTTAAGTAACTTTTTCAATTTCATTCTAATTAAGCATGTTAAAACAAGTAATATTATTTAGTATTCAATTATATTAGTTATTAGTTGTTACTTCCTTACCTGAAGTTTTAGAGGAACACGGAATTTAGGTTTCATATCATCTCTGACTTCTGTCGAGGCTTCAGATTGTTTATAATCATCAAAGAATACAGATTGACGTTTCGTAATGTTTCTAATATGACTAGGCCAACTCGGTGAAAGTAATGTCAGATCCCTATTGGAAACAGAAAAACGATCAATTGTTAATTTTACTGTTTCCTATTCATCTATCTATAAAAAAACAACACATATTTCTTTTTTATCATACCACATAAGTTGAGATAGAATGTCTTTAGCGAGATGACGGTTAAGTGGAGATAATATGAGCATTTTTCCATCTCCCCCTTTTCCGTTTCTTCCTTCAGCTGGTAGTGGTTGTACTCCATCAACAAGCACTTTAGACTGCTCACTATATAATTATATAATATTCGGGTCATTTAGAATATCTTATGGAGATTATAGGTCATGCTGTATTATTTTATATTAAAATAAGATGTAGAATTTATTAACATTTAACATGTATCTAAAATATTATGCAGTATGAGTGACTAACTTGATTTCAAGATTATCCAAAGTACCGAATACACTACAAAGGAAAACAGGAGGTTTGATTTTTAATTCTTAATCGTTACAAAGGTTTCTGATGTGCATCATTAGATAAATAGTAAATAGCTAAAGTACCTTCCAATATAACACGAAATTCCTAAAAGACGACTAAATGATTGAGGTTTATTTGGTTCGTCTTGAATCACTTGTTTACTCTTTAAATAAGCAAATAATTAAATCAATGACTTTAACCTTTCATGTTAAACATAAAACGAATAAAACTCGTAAACTTTAGAGCTTACCATTTTTTTAAGTCCTTTTTTTGTGACTACCGTCACATCTTTGAATTCAACTAGTTCTCCTCTCCACAGACTTTCCTTACGACGAAATCGATTGACAGCCGTCACATCTTCTATCCAACATCGAATAGTCGTAGAGAGAATTTGATTCACATTTCCTGCTTCAATAATTACTTGACAAGCACATTGTTCCTATTTCAATTGATATAAAACTTAACACATAAAAACACTCTCTATTTTTCTGTCATATGAGTATTACTGATGATTTTCTTCCCTTTGTAAAATAGGTGTGAATGTAGATTGTAGAAAAATCATAAATGTACTTTTGGTGCTAAGATTCCAATATCGGGGAGAAATTTGATACTAGTAGAATTCACAAATGTAACCTCTGGCCATGCAAAACTCATACTGTGTTTTGCAGACAAATTCGTAATGAATATCAAACTTGTACTCCGACAACCAGTAGGTATGAAATGAGGAAAAACAATTCGTATTGGAGTTATAGCAATAGGAACGAATGGATCAAAAATATCAGAATGACGAGCTTCTGGATCTGGGTGCAAAAATACTTGTTCAGCCATTGCTGCTTTCCCTTTCAGCTCAACAGTTTTCCATTCTTCGTTAGCAAGAACTCTCAAAGGTGCCTGTATGATAAAGGGAAAAAAGATAATGATAATAAATAATAACAATGAAAATCAGAAAAACTTATTATTGTGATCTGTTTTGTAGATATTAAAAAATTATATTTACAGTGTAAGTTCTAAATTCCAATGGTGAAAATCTAAGTTTAATTGGTGTCCAACTTTTTGGTAGAGCAACCCCTTCTGGAGTCAGACATTCAATACAAGTATGACCAAAATTACGACCCTTAATCTTTTTGAATGGTTCCATATCCACTTTGAATTCAGTTGAAACAATCCCTCCGTTGTAAACCCAAAAAGTCTATTGGTAATAAAACATTAGTAGAATATTATGTAATAGATAATAGAATTATTGTCTAAAAATACAACTAAATACACATTGATTATTTCCTGTGTATGTTGAAATTGAGGAATTATTTGATAACTGATAACATAACTTACAAGAAGCAGACCTGAATCGGTGGATCTAAATCAGAAAGTCCAATAGGATGGAAAATCATTTCCTCTTTGTGCATAAGTTGAAGACTTGATTGATTAGCTCGTAGTGTTTGACCAGTTAGTTCAAGCCAAACAAAAATAGCAGGATAAACTCGGAGTAACACGGGCATTCTGAATGTACCCACGGAATCTGTAAAGTATTAATTAAAACAGTAGAAACTTTCATTTTTCTTTTTCCACATGATAGATAAATACTTGATGAAAGTTGTAAAAGTACTGAAAAGGAAAAGAAAATTACAATAATTATTATTATTAATGGGTTTTCTATTTCTATTTTCTAGTGGATAACGTACTGTAGGTAAATTTGAAATTAATGATTTGTTTTTTCATATTTTCAATTGTTCCAGAGTTTGGTGTGATGAGAAATTTTTCACTATTTTTTAGAGCAGCCATGGTCAAGGATTGATTTTGTTGATCTTGTCTTAGACGAGCACTTGACGAGCTGGATTGTTCCATTTCCTTGTATTTGGACGTCCATAAAGCTGTGAGTAAACTTTCAGAATCCTGTGCATCCCCAGTTCCAATGAATGACTCTTTCTGATACTCTTGTCTCAATTGATAAAGTTTGTTGTTACGAGGAGGTTGAGTATGAATTCGCCAGTATTCACTAATGTTACTTAAATTGGTAAGGACAAGAGCAAAGAGAGCAGGAGGTGAACCAACTGGAGCATCCGGAAATCTAAATGAAACTGTTTTAACATTTGGCAAAGAACCTTCTCGAGCTGAATGTCGTAATGGTGTCATCAAATTATTCAGTCTAAAATTAAAACAGAAAAACAGAATATTCATTAAAAAAATTTCTATGTTCATAACTCCTTGTTTTCATTACACCAGTACACAATATCAGTCTATATAAGTCTTTAAAAACTACATAAAATGAGTATAAAATGACGTTGACTAGACTTACTCTGTAATTGAGAACATTTCCCAAACTTCATTTACATTCCATGCGGGATGTTTAGCTATTTGCTGAACATGAGTAATCTTTGCAATTGCATGATCTCCCATAAATAATACATCAATCAAATGAAGTGGTTTAAATTCAAATATCAAATTCCCATCCGGATCCTTTTCAGTACTTTCCAATTCATAATTCACTGTAAACTTGTACATGATGGGTCGGTCTGGTCTTACAGTAACTTTGATTTCAACTTTTTCACCGGCCGTTAAATAAATTTGAGATGGAGAGATCTGAATTTGATCTTTATTATACCATTGAAGCCATTGTTCATGTAAGACGACTAAATTAGCCTGTACAATCGAATTCCCTTCATTTGTAATGGTAAAGGTTTTTGAGACAGTGTCAAATATTTGAATAAGATCAAAATCTAAAACTTCTGGATCGACCTATAAAAAACATGTATAATAAAAATCTATGGTCAAGTCTCAAGCATTCGTACATACAAAATGTAAAATGTAAAATGTAAAACTATGTACAACTTTCACTACTGGAGAAAGTAAATATTTAAATAATAGAAAATAGAAAGTTTTATTGCCCATACTTTGAGATAACATTCATCTCCAACTCCAAATAGTGGTAAAATAATTTCATACACTGCATTCCAAAAACTGTCTTCCGATTTTGCACCCATCACCTCAAATCTGAATTTCCACGGAACTGTATAAGATGTGTAGGCGTATGGAACAAACTTCCAAGTAATTTTAACAGACTGTATTTACACAAAACAGGAAAACTGGTTTTAGGGTTTATAGGCTATATTTGAGCTTTCAGAAACTTTTTGTAAAAGTTTTGATTGAAAATTGAAATAGATAATATAATATAGGAAAAAGAAGAAAGCATTATGCATGATGTACATTATATGGAGCAATGATGCCTTCAGAAGGAGTAGGAGTAAAAACAGACTGCAGTTTCGTATCTTCATCCATATACTCGAGACAAAACCTTGAAATTCAAAATAAAAGTACAATGTACAATATGCAAAATGCAAAGTAATATAAAATTATTTTCTTAAAAAATACAGAGTTCAAAATATGAGATAAAAGTGTATAAATGCACCTATAATGAAATCTTGATGGATTTTTCATAGAAATATGACAACTTGTTGCGTAACCAGGAATTGTTGTTGGACATGCAATTTGATTAACATTATTTGTTGGGTCAGACAAAATTGTCAAATACATTTTGGGGACCTCCGCATAACCAAAAATAGAGAGCTGAAAAGAAAAAAAGTTATTTTTTCATCATTTAAATCTACAATGCATGAATGCTTATTTTGTATTTTCGTATTTTCTACTAACTGGATTTTCATCAATGATATTGAGATTGGCTGATGCTGTATGTGTATATGCTGCTGTATGAGGTTCAACAGTATTCATGGAAATCATTAAGATTTGTTTCTCTTCTCCAGGAATAATACCAATTAATGGTTTTGCCGAGTAAATATCACTCTTTTCAAAGTCCTTAATGTCAAAGAAAATGGGAAGATCACTTGTATTTTTCATGATAATGGTTCTAAACTCTCGATGTTGTGGTAGAGTGGGACTCATTAAAACTCGTGAAGGTAGATTAAAATGTGGGATGGGTGGCTGTGAAGAACTTGCATAAGTATGACCTATTTTTCATGCAAAAATAATTAGTATTAGGTATTAGGTATTAGATTTTAATGACTTATCTACACATTAGAGACACTTGATTAATGTTACTAAACAAACCTAAAAATAAAATAAAAATATGTTCAGTGAAAATTAATCCTTCATCAGACAGACCTGCAACACGGATAGTCAAACAAAGTGGTAAGGCTAATTCCATTGGGCCAGAACAATCGGATTCTCTTCGTTGTTCAGGGACACTAAAAACACCCTCTCTTTTTTCTAAATTCTCTGGTGGACATTCAGCTAGCATATTATCACCACCCCCTCCGATATCTTCAACTTCCTCTTCAGCTAAACTTTCAATTTCTGAACCAAATTCATCATCTTGAAAAATTCCCTTGGCATTAAATTTTTCTTTCACATCTTCTCCTTCCCCTTCACTTTGAGACGAATTCTTGTCCTTCTTCTTCTTCTTTTTATCCTTCTTTTCTTTTTTATCCCGTTTACTCTTCTTTCCATCCTTCTTGTTATTATCATCAACCTCTGCGTCACTCTTAGTTTTACTGGAATCCTCACCATCTGTAGCACTATCATCCTTTCCTTTCTTTTTCTTTTTTCCTTTATCTTTTTTCTTTGTCTTTGATTTTGATTTTTTTGGTGGGGGAAGTTGTTCCTGGATTTCTTCAATACCTTGTTCTTCTTCCTCTTCTGGTAATTCCTCTTCAATTTCCATTTCATTTCCAACAAGTTTTGTTGATTTATCCGGTACTATTTTACATTTAAATTCCTCTCTAAGTAAATCGTATAGATCAACAGCGTGGTAGTGCTTATTGGCTACAATACTGTGGAGAACAGTTCCTTTCCCATTTTGAATGTAAAGTTGAAAATTAATACGTCGTGGACCTTTATTTAAATTTTGATTCTGATCCGCAGTTTTAGTTTTTGTCGGCGGAGGGGTGAATGGAGAATTTCCTCCTATCCTCACATATCCAAGATTTTTATCCATTTCTTCCATCTCTTCAATCCCAGTTTTTTCAGAACCAAAAATACTTGGTGGACCTTTAAAAGTATCTGTTGTAGTTTCTAAAGAGGAGTGACGTCGATTCACTTCATATTCTTCTTGTGGAATCGTCACAAATTTTTCAACCTCTTCATCATTATTATTACCAGTAATGCCACGACTCAACATATCAGAGGATTCCACTGCTGGGATAGTAGTAGTTGCTGTTGTATTTACTGCTGTAGATGCTCTTGACTGTTCTTCTACTTTTTCTCTCTTCCTTTTTGTAAATATCCAAGGTGGTCCTTCTCGATGGGGCCATATGTAAGTTGTGGGATAAATATAGCATTCTAATTGACCAGCATGAAATGTGTCAGGGAATTGTGGATAAAAATTTACAGTAAAGGATGTAGATTGATGAGCATTTAGAAATGATGTCTGAGGTGAGACGATAAATACTCCAGAGGGGTCTAGAATTATTTCAAAGGCAAAAGAAATTCCTTTTATTATCCTACTATAGCGTAATTATAGTTGCGAACTGATTAATAATTATCAACTCAATTAGTATAAATGTAAAAATATTATTTTGTTCTACCTGGAACCCATTCAATGAGAACGTCATAAGGAAGTGAACTTGTAAGAGAAAATTCTAAACCACCTGGTCTAACTTGATCATTCCTGGATCCAAAATTAAAATCTTCTTGACTTAATTTAATACCCCAGAAATCATGTTGAAAATATTCTTCAAATGTTGGAGTAGGTAATGGTAAGAACAATGTATCTTGTGATGACACACAAAAATCAATAGGATTTGCTACAAAAAATGGCCGAGGAATACATACTCCGATTAAATCCAAGTACTGAGGATTCTAGAAAATTCAGCATACAAAAAACATCTAATATGAGCATCTATTTCATACACACTTTAAGCTGCCTTGGAAAGGAGAAAAGAGAAAGTATAGAGTGAAAGTGTTATAGACAAAAGATTATAGATAATGGACAAACTTGCTGATGAAGAAGACAGTAGATTCTTTTATAAAATGTTTGAGGTTTATGGGGTCGGAAAACAATATCCACTTTTATTGTGGATCCCGCATGGATTGTTCCGGTCATTGGACATATCTGTTCAAAAAACATACGTTTTTCAGAGTTAAGAAATCATTATCCGTTTTTTTAAAGCTATTTTTAAATGTATAACAAAATGATACTCAAAAACTAGAATTAACGAATACCTTAAACAAACTTTTGAAATTATCTGTGTCAAACTGAAAATCAGCATCACAAATTGAATGATTCATCATGTCTACATGAATACTAGTCTCTGATCCATAATACTGACCACCAAAATTGACAACATTTTGACTAAAAGCAACAAATGGACCTACAAAATAGCAATAATTCATTCAATCAATTTAACTCTTTGCCAAAGTTTATTGTTCAATATTAGACAGGAAAGCCTCTTATTAAATAAAATATGAACATAATATTATATATATGTATATGTGAAAATGCAAAATACGTGCCTTCACTAAATCCATGACACTTGAGTTTTATGGGAACGTTTCCAATCCAAATGAACAAGTTTGAGGTATATGCAATTGCCGGAAGTTTAGGTTTAAATAACACTCGGAATTTAAACTGAGCATCAGCATATCCACGATTTTGTTTCACTTGATGTTGATTAGTACTGCTATTACCACCAGTGACAACGAGCCCCGGAATGAAATCCATCCGTTCAGCTAAAAGAACGTAGAATGCTTTGTCATATTGTTCCATCAATTCTTCTCTAGGTTCAACTAAAAATGGAAGTGAAGTCATTGGTGTCTTCTGAAATTATTCAAAAACAAGAAAACAATAATAATTATTCATTACTAGTATTCACTAAAACACTTGATCATTGTAAAATTATTTTATAACTTTGAGGATAATTGTTAAATTTTTAATTTTTCATGATCAAGCGGAGAAAAGAAAATC
This sequence comes from Sminthurinus signatus, assembly GCA_019776565.1. Taxonomy (NCBI): domain Eukaryota; kingdom Metazoa; phylum Arthropoda; class Collembola; order Symphypleona; family Katiannidae; genus Sminthurinus; species Sminthurinus signatus. The sequence goes on from JABASP010000178.1 coordinate 25,748, forward strand.
CATAAAATCTCACCGTATCCTTTGAATTATAAAGAGTAACATCCCTCACATGCTTACTTTCGACAGGAACAATACCAAAGTCTAGAGCTAATTCGATAGGTTTTTCTCTACTGAGTTCAGTCACTGGAGGATATTTTGCCAAATCCACGAGAATCTTTTTATCATCTTTGTAAATTTTATCCCCGTAGGATTTACCAGTTGGATTTAATCGACAGTAGCAAAATCCTCCAAGTTTCTCAGCTTCTGTACAGGATTGACGTCCATCAACTCCGTATAAAAGTTTGACACTCATAATTGTACAATCTTAATGTAGTTTCAAGGCAAAACTCTATATAGAAAATGGCTCTAAACTACAAAATTATTAATCCACGACTTGCACAGATATAAAATAAACACGTTAAAATATCTTCCCCTCTATTAATACATCGGAGTCCCTCTCAGTTCAATATAATAATATTATCCTACATACAATAGTTTATCATCACAAATAAAATAGGCGTCTTTATGAATTGAATAATAATTATTATTATGAATTCTGATCCCGAGTTTTTGTGAAAATCTTTTGAAAATTCATGAGACTCATAACTCATAACCCTTTTTACATAAAAGTGACTTTTTTGAATCTTTGAATGATGAATGAGAACTTTATCTTATATGTAATATACACTTGAAATATACACGTAACGAAGGAAACAACCAGAAGAGAATCTAATGAAAAGACGTTTTTATAATATAAAATTTATATAATGTATCCAAAAAAAATGTGGGATACGTGTGTATGTAGTGTGTAAAATAAGTATCACAAATATTAAAAATTTTCGTGTATAAAACTAGAAAACGCATATAACTTTACTTCATTTTTTGCGAATGAAACTGAACAGGTCATTACAATGTACATTATTTAAATAGCATGTCATAAAATTTACAGTTGACATTTTTTTAACAGCAATTTACAATGTCACTTGAACTCATTTTTTTACATGCAAGGAGTACAACTAAATGTTGATTCATAATATATATAGTGATAAGTTTTCATAAAACTATAGGATAAAAAATGAAAAACTCAACAAAAGATGTGTTTAAATAATTTAAAAACGTACTTATAAAGCTTACTTATATACAATTGCAGTGTCAATAATAATTAACAAATTACACTTACTATTGCAATGAACTAACCGTGATATCTCTTTTTCATATAATACACACATAAAAACCAATATTATAAATAAATACATAATAGAATATTATACAGTCTGTTATATGAAATTATAAATTCTATATGTGCATTTAGAAAAAAGAGAAGCCAATAATTCAAGGACATATATAATACAGTATATCAAAATATAAAAAATAAAACTGAAATATATTATATTACTTGTGGTTTAATGCCAAATCTTGAAATAATGGCAGTTATTCCAATGATTATTCATAAAAGCTTTGGTTGATTTCTGAGAGCAGTCATATCAAGGATTCTATTATTATTGTTATTATTTGGAACTTCTTCATTTGAAAATATTCGGTTATTTTCAGGAACTCCATATTGTTGTTGTTGTTGTTGTTTTTTCCCATTATTATGATGATTATTATTTGTATTAGTAGTAGTAGTAGGTTTTTTAGGTTTGACCAATCCATATCTTTGTAAATATTCTTTAGTTGCAAAAGATAAATTATTTGATGACATCCCATAGACCGTTGTATCTGTAGAACCATACAATGTTGCTTCTGTTCGATTATTTTCTAACATTTTATTTACATTTCCTAAAATGTTTTGATAGAATGTAGGTGTAGGTTGAACAACTTCTTCATCATCATCATCAGAAGTTCCATATGCACTAACACTTGGACCAATATGTGGATTTTCAGAGTCGCTAAATATATTACATCAAAAAATGAATAATAAATAATAATGAGTTTTATTATTACACTAAAAAAATTAAAAATTAAAAAAAATATATATATATTTTGCTGAGATTATAATAATTAGTATAAATAAAAGTACTTACCTTTCATTTAAACTATCATTATAGTCTTGTAAATTAATGGGTTGAATAGATGCTTCAGAGAATAAACTTGATTCTCGAATAGTTGGTAATTGTATATCCTTTAAAATACCAGAAAAATCTGCACTATGATTATTATTGTCATATTGAAAATCTGAATTTCCATGAAATGGTGCTCTTGATTGACGGTATTGAAATTGTTGTTGTTGTTGATGATCGTTTCCACTCATATTTTTAGTATTATCCCCTTGAGCTTGTGTATTGAAAGGACTATTACTACCACTATTATTTGTAGCATTAGCAGTTGAAGAGGATGCTATAGCATCTTTTCTATTATTATTATTATTACTATTATGTTTATGAATATTCCCTGAAGAGGAAGAAGATGATGATGATGAGGAGGAAGATGAACCAGAAGCACTTCTACTACGTTCAATATTTGGTAATTTACTTGGTGTATGAATATTAACAGCTGTTGTTATTACATTCTGTTGTTGTTGTTGATTTTGTGATGTTGGTGAGTCTTTTCTAGTATTTGTAGTATTATTAACATTACTACAATTAGCTTTATGATGTATTGGTTTTTGTATCATTCTATCAGTACCATAATCTTTATCAGTTGTAGGAGTTGTAGTTGAAGTAGTAGTAATAATGGCATCAGTTTGTACTCCTTGTTCTTCTAATGTTGTCATTTTTATTTTTGGAAGTTGTTGTTGTTGTTGATGTGATATTTCTAATACTTTAAGTAAAGTATCTTGAATAATTTCAAATTGAGTATCTTGATGTTCAATTAAAGATTTAAAACTATTATCTTGAGTCTCCACCAAATGTTTTATTTGATTATCCATCCTAGTAATAATCTCTTCTTGTCTTTTCATTATGTCATATAAAACTTGTACTTCAAAACTCATCGATTTATTATTCATGTTGGAACTTTGAGGAGACGTAATACAACTACGACTATCATTAATATTATTATTACTATTATTGTAAGTAGTATATGGAAATAATCTGTTGCCACTACTACTACTACTACTATGGTCACGAGATGAAGGAGGAAGTAGTGAAGACGAGTTTTGAGTATGATTATTATTATGACTTGAAGGTGAAGAGTCAAAAATTAAAGATAAATCTGGGACTTGTGGTGTTGGTTTTTCCTGTAAACAAAACATTATTTTAATCAAATGATTAAAAAATACAACATGCCATACAATTTACATAAAATTTACATGAAATAATAGTAATTGTAAAATAAAAATGATAAGGAAAATTGATATAATAAAATCTTACGTAAGTAAATGGTGTAGGTAAGATAGGAATACGAGGAGTTGGTCTTGGAACTGTTGCATCCATTAAAAATGGTCTAGCCATTATATATATTTTGATAAAAAATACTTTTCCAATATAAAAAACACAATGTTTTATACTAGTTATTTATTTTACACAAATACATGTCAAAGGTCAACCTAATAAATATACCTAATAAAAAACAGGAAAACTTTTGATAAAAGATAAAAAAAAAAATCCTGTTGGCACTTGAATTTGTTGAATTAGCGGGGTTTGATCCCTCTTTTTACTCTTCAATGGCCATTTTGTGAATTCTGAGCATAAGGGAACTAATTTTTGTATTTGCGAAATAATACGTTTTTTTGGGATACATTAGTTAAATTTTAATTATAGTTTAAAAGTATAGTTAGTTTAATTTACAACTCGAAAAGGATACTTTAGTGATATTTCCATCAATTTCCAGGTTCCGTTCCCTAAAAAAGGTAAGAAAAAGTACTTATTTCAATCTAAATAAAAAGTATTAAAAATTCAACGTGCAAAACCCCATATCCCATATATATTACGTCGTACATATTGGTGAATCATTTATTTATTTATTATTTTTTATAATTGGATTTCACCATTATGCCTTTGTTTTGTTTGGGCATGTTCCAACTATAGATTTATAAATAGTGTGATTGTGAATATTAATATTATTGTTATTATTTATTTATCTAAAGATTGTTTTTATTTATTTTTTATTTATCTCTATTATAAAAAACAGGAACCTTGAAATGCCACCCTTAAAAATAGGGTCAAGTCCAAGAAGAAAACGACATTCACCAACAATGGGATCTTGTAAAAATTATAATAATACACGTGATGAAAAATTTTCACCAAGTATTTTTGGAAATGAATTACCATTTCCTTCTCATCATGATTTTTCATCTAATTCTTCATCCTCTAATTTAAAACCAACAACATCATCATCATCATCAACCTCACCAAGAACAAAACAAAAACCAATTGATCATTCTTTTGAAGATCATTTAAAAATGGGAAAGAGAATCTCAAAATCAATGTATTTCCATAAACTTCCTTCTACACCAAGACCATCTCTTCCATTGACTGTTTTAGCTGTCAAATCATTTACCAATGAAGTATTTGGAAATTCGGACACTCTTGAATTCTTGGACTTGGAAATGGCTTCTGAAATTGGAAGAAATGCTTGTGTTTCTCCTACTGCTTTGATCATGGCTTTAGTTTATTTGGAACGACTGTCTACTAGTAATCCTAGTTATTTGAGCTCTATTAAACCATCTGAATTGTTTGTTGTATCGTTGGTGAGTTATTTAATGCATATAATATATTATAATATTATAGGAAATTCTTCCCTTATTTTTATTAAGTATAAAAAATATGATATTATAGTGGTTTCTGGGATAATTAAAAATTTAATTATTTTTAATTATTAAAATAGTTGGTAGCAAGCAAATTTCTTCAAGATGATGGAGAAGATTGTGGAGTTTATAATGACGAATGGGCAACATCATCTAAAATGGACCTGAAACATATAAATAGACTGGAACTACAATTTCTTGATGCAATTAATTGGTCAGTTAATGTAACAAAGGATGAATTTGATAAAGCTCTTGCAGGAGTAGAACATAAATTGGCTTTGAATCAAGGACTTAGAAGAGGGTAAGAAAATTATCTACTACTATTATTATTTTTATTCCAACAATATTTTACAGATACTTATTTACGATATATTATATTATATATAATATTAGAGAATTGAATAAGTTTACACGTGTATGCACATAAGTAATAAATAATTTATGCCTAGTGAAACATAATATTTTACATATTATTATAAACCTAGATATAAAATGTCAATATTGTTCAATAATAATAAAATTTTATCTCCATTTTTTTTTATAAATAGGTGGTTTACTTATACGGAAATTGGATCATTATCACAACTTATTTTCAGCTGGAGTATTATTGGACCTATAATTCGCGACTATATTTTACAAGTAAGTTTTTTTTTGTATAATATTTTTAATGTTTAATATTTCATATTATTATGACTGTACTTATACTATAAAATATTCAAAAAGAAAGAAATATTATCATTGTATATCTACATGTATTCAAATGTTTCTTCTTTTTTTATAGGTCGTGACAGTTGCGAGTATGACTTATACTGCCTTAATTGCAACAGTTTTAAGTTCATCTCTACTCGGTCCACAAATTTATGCTCTCACCAAAACCATGTTACTCTCCTCTAGTATTTTCTATTCAACAACTCAAGGTGGTTCTCTTTGTCCTGGATTTAGCAACAACAACAATGTTACCGGTTTTAATAATCATAATCAAAATGCCATATCAAAATTACCATATTATACCTATCATCATCGAGATCAACAAGGAGATGGACAAATATCAAATGAATCTACTTTAAATGCAGAAGTTATGACATTGGAAAATATTTTGAGGGATGATGCTGATGGAATAGAAACAAATGATACTGAAATTACTCAACAACTTCTTCATCTACTCAATATTCAAAGACTTGGTTCTATCATTTCACGTGAAGAAAAATTTAAAATGGATCATATGCAACAACCTAATTTGTTTACTACAACATTTGGTAAAATGGAACCTAGAGTTGAAAATCCTCATCATAACATACACCATACTCCAACTCATGAGGATATAAGAACCAAATTACAAGAACATGTATTCAAAACAACAAAATTTTGGGCTCCTTTCTGTGATCAAAATGGAAATAGATGTAATAAATTTGAAACTAGAGATTCAACAAATTTGTGGAATTCTGGAAATCCACTTGAATTTTCTAATTACATCAAAGTTTAGAAAAGAAATTTGAACTTGTTTTTGCCTTCGACGTACATATTTATGTACTAACTCACCAACTAACTTCAAGTAACAAATTTTTTTTTCTTCCTCTTAAAAATAACATATTATTGTTACTACTACACATTATTATTATTGTTAGTACATTATAATAATATGTACTAGATACATATTTTAAAATTATAAAAGAGCATTATCACGAACAAAAGGAGCCATTAAGAATTGTTTTATTAAGTTTTATACTACTACTACGTGGTTAAAAAAAATACGTCTTATTATATATTATATTATTACCCGAGTACCTGTATAATATAATATATGTTATTATACAGGTTATTCTGCATAAATTATGCATAATAATATTACAAAATACAAACAAAAAATTATTAAACAGTAAAAAGAATTTTTACCGAGTACTTAAATATACTACACACAAAAAAAATAGGAGCACATAAAATATTTTTCATAATATATAATATATATTATATTGTACGTTTTATTATAATATTATATTATTGTACAACACAGTCAATGCAACTTTTACCGTGTTCACGATTTCAATATGAGACGTAACATGTGTATTAAAACTCAAAATAATTTCCAATCAATCATAATAAGATAATTCATGTTTTATCTGAAAACTCGGTATTTATGAAATTTTTCCGACATTATAAACAACAATTATTCCAAATTTCACGTATTACGTCATGTTTTCAAATTTTTCTGTTTATATGCAATTTTGTATAATAAATGTTATAAAATCCTGCTTATACATGTTTGATCTAACTGTTGTTGTTGAGTAATATGACGGTGAAAATTTCCAAACAATTTAATTGTTACATAAGTCATCAGTAACTATAAGCATCGCATTATTATTACCATTATGATGTCGAATTGCTTTAAATTGATGATTGAACAATGGTAATCTGATAAATAAACGTATCTAAATGAAATTGTTTATCATTATTGTCTTTATTGTAGATTCACTCGCAAGTGTTAACACACTTTTAATATCATAATTTTGTATAATCTTAGCACATATGTTGATTATTATTATTATTTATGGTTATAAGTAAGAGGTTACGTACTTTTGTTTTTAGTTATAGTATTCTTTCGTAAAGCATTATTTATATTTTTGTCATTACTTTACAAAACGTCATTCATCATTTATAACTCGATTACAAAAACTAAAGATTTCATGTTAAAATTAAAACAAAAAAAACACAATATATAAAAAAAAATACGTAACTATTTACTTTTTAACATCATTTCATTTGTCAAGAATCCTTATTTTAACCTATAACCTAACATTTATTTATTCTTTTTTCAATCTTTGAATTCTCACCATATAGACTTCATTTTGGCACTGGGAATTAATGATTCTGGTACTCACGTATATATAAAAATATACCTATCACCTATCCATTAGAAAAAAACAAGGTAAGAAAATTATCCCTTTCCTTCTCCTTTTTACTGTTACATGCTTACCTACAAAATATTACACATTATTGATTTCGTTTACAAACACTTTGCTTAGATAGAAGTGAAACTTTATAAAATACTAGACAGAGCTTTTTAGATCTTTAAGTCTCTCTCTAGTTGTAAAATGAATCTAAACATAAAACATACTATTGTGTACAATATAATATAATAGCGATTATTATCCGTATAATGTAAAATATAATGTATTACATTATATGCATGTCATTAAAATATTCAGTCAAACAGTTTTTGAAAAATCTATTATAGTAGTACACTTTTCAGAACTTCCTATGTATAAAAAAAACATATCACTAATCATTTTATAAAGGGTATTGTACATAATACATAGATGTAATATTATATTATATAGACATTTTTCATTTAAAATTTAATAACAATTTCAATTTGTACATAGAACAAACAACATGTACAGTTTATAATCAATTATATATTACATACTTCAATCAAAATACACTACATGTATATGTAATGTACAAAATGGGATTTTAATTATGTTTTGAGTAATATGTCATAATAATAATATAGTTAATCACTAAAAACTTAATGGGGCTTGAAATTTTAGTGGTGTCCTTCAATGGGAGTAAATGATTTGTACTCGTAGACATCTCGACCACCGTATCCGTAGAAAAGGGATCTAGATTTTAATACACATTGTGTGAGAAACGAAAAAAGATGAAAATTTATATTCACAGACAAATAGACAATTTTACAGAAAAGTACATGTACAAAATGTTTAATATTCAGTATCGTGAGTGTATAGTGATTAGTGATATTATCTCTTACCCTCTTCCATTTCTGTCATATACTGGAAAACGATATCTGGGCCTGTGAGACAAAAAAAAAATAATACATTATTATCAGATTCCTTTTCATTCATATTTATCAGTTTTATCAGTTGATGGTTTCAATATTTTAGTTTCGCCTAGTTTTACTATCTTCCCTATCAAAATTATAACAGTAGTACAGATACTAATAACTAATAGGTAGGATTTTAATTAGTAATCATTTTGTTAGAGTTATTATAAGTTTATCTAAAATAGAATGTAGCATGTTGTGTTATATGTTATATTACAGTGTCTGGCTGGCACGTATATACGGTTTGAGAATTAAAATTAGATTTAAATTGTAATTTATATTCGTCCCATCATACTCACAAAGAACAGGTACAAGGCAAGGTTTCGTTGAGACTTAAATCATGACATTGCTATTTAGTTTAATAACAAGTTGTCATTATTAGTATGCATTATGCATAGAGTCATATATATACATTATAAATAAACGACAACGTATTTTATATGGATTATGTAAGGTGTAGTTTGAAGTTGAAAAGGGTATAGGAAAATCAGAAGATGGATATCAGTTTCATTTTTACTACGGTGGATATTTTTACTATTTACTGTTTACTATACGTAATACGTAAGTAATGCGTACTGCCTAACGTGTATGTACATTAGTAATTGGATTACATACTATGATGTATGTACAGAGTACAGAGGAATCGTCTCATGAATGAATCACTACACACTGCATCTATGTCCTATGTATTATTTTATACATATTATATGTATATATTTAATTTCTGAATACATATACATAATATACTTGTCGTAAAAATTTATAAAGGGCATGGTTGAAAGTAAAAGGGTTTATTTCATACGTACACATGTGAACCAGACATACGTACTACGTACATCAGAAGATATGTCCTATAGATTATTGTTTTGAAGGTGCTATGCACTGTGTCTAACTAGCAACTAGTTACATGTATTTTATGCATTTTTTATAGTTATTAAAAAGTTTGAGAGTACACACATAATGCATCACGTAGTATTTCATTTAAATGTACAGTATGTAGGAGGTTAAATATTGTTATTACTATCGTTAACATATTTCAAATTGTGTGCGTTTGTGTATATATATACATGTGTGTGTGTGTGTGTGTGTGTGTGTTTGCTGTGTTCTACGGTGTACTTATGATTACATAATAAGACAATAGAGAGAAAAAACTGTCAAAGTCCAAGTCGAATATGTGTTAATTGTTGAATGAGAAACGTGTTCATGAGCGTAAAACACTAAACTGTACTCCATGTACGTTTGCTTCTATAACATAACATATAGTACATAGTAGGTGTGTAGATAACGATGAGAATAGCTTTGTGTCATCATCATTCATCATTCACAATTTTTCGTGCACTAAAGACATAAAGACACATTTTAGAATGCCGGTCTTTCCTTTTGTTTTCAAAAATATATATTTTTACAATTCAAATGAAGACAGAAGTGTTGCACATACTACTATATAATATAATAACAGTAATAAGTTAACACAAATTGCTAAAATGTTAGTAATTTAATGAGATAGCTAATGCTTAGTATACTAAATTGGACAAGTAGATATACATGTAAAACATGCATCACACAGGTAAAAAAAATGTATGTAGAAAGAAACGTTGAGTAACTTGGATGCAAATTTTATCTATAATTTTTTTAGATGGATAAATGTGTATTGTTTATTGTTTATACTTTAAATATTTTATATTCTATATTCTTACTTTTGAAAATATGGATAAGGTAAGACGACACCTAATCCTAAAACCCTTTCCAAGGACTTGTCTCGATCTCGATTTGGCATACTCAAATATCCATTTGTTATGTCTCCAGTAGACGATTTGAATAGTGTCATCAAGAGAAGAGTGTTGAGTAAAAGAGCAAATATCTGAAAGCACACAAATGAATTCTTTTTCAGTTGTCAGTATTTTATTTTGTTTTAAATGGATACATACACTTATTAAGAATTGTAGTATGAAATATCATTTTTAGATTTTGAAAACTACACAAACAAAACAAAAACACTTTTTATTTTCACTTCTTTTTGTCCTGTAGTTTTTTTAAGATGCATACATGAGAACTTGAAACTTAAAAACTTACAAATTTTAATGATTTGGTCATTTTGAACACAAGTCCACACAACTTTTTCACAGGAACAGACTAAATTCTTCAATTGCTCCAAGAAATTTCTTAAATATCACTCAAAAGTAAAAAAAAAACAGCACTCTGAGAGAAATACAAGTCGTTGTAACTCTTAGAATTATTATTAATATGTCTTTTTAGCTTTGACTACTTAAAAGTCTTGGTCATGACTGCACGGTCACTGAAAAACGGGAACAGAAACAAAAAATTATTTTTAGATTTTAAATGTAGAATTTGAATGACATTCACAAAAAGCAAAAAGCACAACAAACATTGATGTTTTTTAAAATTAGTTATTTATAAGTATTTATTCACTCTCAAGTACATATTACTATATTCATTAAAATTATTCAGTGGTGTATGGCGAATAGATAGATAATGGCGCACAATAAAACGTATAATTGCAAAGAAAATATTTGACTAAGCTAGAATTTAAAAAAAAAAAAAGATGTCCTATATAAAAAAATTGTTGACTGTAATAACTCTATACACTAAAAATTGAAGACGAACCTTGTTGGTCAAAAGAATAGTAGAGAGGAACTAAATTAAATTACTATTATTATACAAGGGAAAGATGAAGAAAGAAATGAAAGAAAGAAAAGGATACACACACACACACCAACTCATTCTATTTGATTACTCAAATCTGCAAGTGTGTACAGTGTGCAGTCTAAAGTTCTCAATGCACAATGTCTAAGAGTTCCCCCAATGGATTGGTTTGGATTTTTTTTACAAAAGGTCTACGCAGAGTGTGTGCAACTTGTTTGATATGTGTGTATTTCAAATAATATAAAATATAATGAAAATTATCATCATCATAATAATAAGACACAAAGCACAAGTATGAGTAAATTTGGTCAGTGTAGTGGGTACAATGTACAATAAAATATGCTTGTAATAGTTAATAGCAGAATCTGTATCATACATCATACATCGCACAGACTACAAACTACAAACACAGTTGTACAGACATGTGTGTATACTATGTATGTATAGGAATTTACAATATGTATGTAATATATGCATGAGGTTACTCATTCCGTGCATTTATTTTATCAAGTTAGTTAATTTACAATTTACAGATTCCTTATATCGCATATCATGTATGTTGTATGTAGGTTTTCAACTAAGATTGAGGTGTATCATAGTCACTACATTTTACATGGGTTTGTATGCAAATGTTGGGGATTCACAATTCACAATGTAAACCATTCAACCTGTACTGTACTGGTTACTGGTCGTCATTATTGTAGCCATTGTGCTAAACGTTTATTGGGCATTAGACAGGATTCTTCTTAGATAAAATACTAACGCTCTCAAAATTACAGAAATTATTATTGTAGATACGTATGATTGATTTTACATGTACTATACAGAGACTTGTATGCTCTATGCTACATCTTTGGGGAATTGTATTACATAAGTTGTGCAACTTCAAACATGAGTCAAAAGTCAAAACTGCAATTAAACGGGAAAATCAATTATCCCTATCTCATTTATTCTAAATGCTTAGTTAGTACATGGTTATTTCTTATTTCAAAACTTTTGAGATTCTGATGTGAAATATAAGTAGTAACAGTGACATTCAAAATGAAACCTCATTCAATCTACAATTCTATGTACAATGTACATAGAAGAGCCTAAAGGCTCATGCCCAACCAGCAGGAAGATCAATAATTAGACAAAGTCACATTTTTATTCATAAAATTGTTGTTTGTTTATCCCAATTCCTGTATACTATGAAAGTATAGAGAGAGATGATTATTGTTATTATTGAGATAAACTCGTTGGACAACCAAGCAAAAATGTGTCTCATGCCCATACAAAGTTGATTTGTGAATTTAGAATGTAGAAAAGTATGAATGGTAAATAAAAAAATAAAAAAAATAAGAAGAACAAATTGAGACACTACTAACACAGATCATCCTTCTTCTTCTCCTTCTTCTCATTCATATCATGAATCATGAGGATATTTGCTGTTTTATACAATATACAACATTCTGTATATCCTTCTACTATCTAGTTTTGAATCCTGTATTCAGTCACATGTGTGTGCATTTGAGCATACAGATTAAAGGTATATAGTCATGAGGGAGTGAAGCTGAGGAGTGAATCTCTATTATAATAATAATTATTATTATGTTCTCTCTACTTGTTTTATATATTATTATTATATGGTACATCCTTTTTTCGGTTTCGCCTGGTTTGTCACCATTAAAGCCCAAATAAGTACGACATATTATTATAGTATAAAGTATGAGGACGACCAAAATGAGTGTTGAATTGAGAAAGATGAGTATTACTTTTTATAAAGATTGTGACTAGTATTATCATTACTTTAATGCACTATGCCGTCAAGGAAAATTGACTAGTACCTTGTCTATACAGTCTGTATTAAATATTAAAGCAAGCGAAAGTGTGAAATAACCAAAGTAAAATAGATAACTGAAAAAACTCACGCTGCTGCTTCCCTCAATACTCAATACCTTAAATGTCGAATTGTTAACATTTAAAAGGAAGTTGATAATTGATATATATTAGGGATAATTTTCATGCTTTTAAATCCAAAAATTTATTTTTTATTCTTTATTATTGGTATGTATCCGTTAACGGAAAAATGAAGTTTGAAATATGAAAAACGTAATGGATTTTTTTAAAAAATGTACAAGTTTACAATTGTTGTACTGAACATACAATAATTGTAAAATCAGTCTCGTATACCTTTAATTTTTAGCTAGAAGCACAGTATCAAATTTCAATCTTTATATAGAAAAAGAAAAATGATTAAACGTATAAATGATCAAAGTCATGAAATGATAGTTCTATCAATTTTTGTATACATTGTAGGCAAGAGGTTTTTAAAACAAACTTTGCAAAGAAAAAGGCAGTACTATAAACTTTAAAATATGTATGTGAATTATAAATCACATACTAGTAAGTATGTAGGTTCAACTAACACCTGTCGGAAAGATCATAACACTTCTATGTATAATTAAATAGGAAGGATAATAAGTAGATAAATTAGATCAAATCAGATTTGAGTAAGCACATTTACATATTACACTATGTATTACAATATGTGTAAAATATATTATATTTTCCTTGTACAATAAGATCAGACTTTTAGATTCAAATGTTTACTTAATATGTAATTCACACAGAGTAAACTTTGAAAATGTGCGAACAAGTACAAGACACGGAAGATTGTGTGAATTGTGGAGTAATTGCAATTGTAGTTAGATTGTGGTAATCCAATTTGTAAATATGCGTATAGAGATACTTCAGCTCCGTTGTATCTTGTATCAATATCCTATCATGTATCATGTGTAATGTGTATGTAGGTATGTATGTGCTGCATGGTGCATTGTCCAAAGTACACATACAACATACTGTAAAATCTTTACTCTGTCTTATGATTAGCAGTAGAGTTGCTGAGTACAAATTGAAGGGAACGTGGGTCTGCTCACGGCTCACTATACACTATTAGTTGTTGTTATTGTTTTTTATTATTATTGCTGTTGTTAGGTAATGGCTATTAAACTATGACACAACAAGTCTGCAAAAGTCAAAGTATCCACACAAAAGTTGCAAGCTCATTCATTCACTTGCCGTCAAAGATCAACAATATCTGTTTTGTATATTGTGTATGTACATTTTCAACCCAAACCAATACAATCTCCTCTCTCTTGATCTTTTACATCTTATGGCTTACGATATGATACTACAAACCTACAGGATAAATAATAAATAATGATACATAATACTTTGGGCCCTGTGCATAACAAATATCTAACAACTTCATACATGTATTCAGACTCAGCTGGGAGAATCCCAAATCCCAAAATGAAAACAAATATATGGGTAGAGGAAAATGTGGTGACTTTTAAAAGACTTCCTGCTCTTACTACAAACAAAACAAACTAACAACGAGTTTTATGTATCTCTCTTTTTCTATTTCCTCACGTGGATCTATCTACTCGAAATACACATATTTATGAATAGTGAATATGAATATGAAAAAGAGATGCACGCTTGCTCATTTCATTTTTTATTGTATTAAATAATAATTCTGCACATACCGATAGTATTTTTGTTTGAAAATGAAACTGAGAAGTCCTTGTTTATAATTTATAAGTAATAAATAGTATATCCAGTTTTCCCGTTTTATTTGCAAAGAAGACGTGTTTTTCGTTTTGCATTCTGCTATAACATGTACTATGTATACATTTTAGACTTGAGACATCAGCAGGCTCGGGAAGAGTTGACAAACACAATCAACACAAGACAAATAAATATTGATATGAATATTGAATACCAAATATCATGTACATTTTACAATGTAAAAATTACCAATCCTTGAACTAAAAGAATGTTAAGACTCGTGTTGTTTGGTTTTAAATGTCCTAATTCATAATAATTGTGAACCAACTTGTCAAGTTTCAAGTACGTGTGTATATTGAAAAGTGTATAGTGTATACATATTGATAATTTGCCTAAGAAGATGATGAATTGATTTTGGCTGTGTTAAAGTATTAATATTACGTATACTTACTACTTGCTACTCACAATATGCATATGAATGACAAGGTCTGTATTAAAGACACGCTGTAAATATTAATGTAAATTCAACATTAGCATGTGTATATCTATTTTCTATGATATATTATGTGTACTTGCACTCTGTACTCTGTACTTGTCTCAAGTTTTGCTATTTGCTATGAACTCGTGTTTCATTTTCAATCAATGGTGACAAGAATATCTTACAATACAAGTATCTACATATTACATGTATTTATAATATATAATATGAGAACGACATGCATAATTACACAGTGTTTTTTTGTACTACCTACATCAATATTTTATTATTATTATTTAGTGTGACAAATTATTCTCCCTTTCCCTTGTACAAGTGCTAAAAAATATTTACTGGCAGCTTCATTGTGCAAGTCGATTATTTCAAAATATTTACTGTACATGGTACAGTTGTAAAAATATTACGTATGTTGTCAACATTTTTTCTGGAGCTTAGAATTAGTACAAAAAATCAAATATAAAAAAATTTACCTTAAATTTAAATGTTGTGTACATAGTATAAAATCCTAGTTTTAATGGACATTGAAAAACTGGAGTATGTAAAAAAAAAATCTTCCTTCTTGTAGTTTTGGTCAATTTAACTTTTAGTTCTGTGCTTTTTCTGTATAAATCCGGAATCACAAAATATAAAACGGTACATGTACACGGGTAAATAATAAAATCACAAATCACACACACAAAACACCAACGCACTATACAGTTCTAAGTTATAAAGAAGAAAAGGAGGGAAATCCATGAACAGATTCACATATCACTCTTAACTCTTGATTTCCTATTTGTATGCTGTAGAATACTTAATAATGTAATATCAGTATTTTAAAAGAAAAGTTGAATTTGGATTGTTTTTTTCTTCAAATTCCTTTTAAAGATAAATAGCCTGTAATAGTTGGTAGTTTGTGGCTAAAATGAAAAAGAAGGAAGACAAAAAAGAATGTTTTTTATTTTTTTACACGCCTATTTTTTTTAGAGGAGTCGTGCGGTTTTCAAGAGAGAGAGAGAGAGATGAGCGAAACACTTTCTCTCTTTTTTGAGAATGGTCGTCACTTGGCCCAGCAGCAGACCACTATTTAATATTTACACTTTATATGTACTGCTCACTGCATTGACTGCACTAACACTAACACAATCAAATCAAAAACAGTGTCCTCACAAACTGTCGTCCGCTCCTCTGTCCACGACTCCTTCCAATTTCTTTTGCACTGACTTATCTTTGTTTGTTTATCTATCATTGAGATTGAGACTGTGTATGTGTTATGTAGTATGTAGTTGGAATGGTGTATGGTGTGTGTAATTTTTTTGCCTTTCCTTCATTATTCTGCGTGTGGTGAGTGGTGATGTTAGTATTATTATTATTATTACACTGTCTGACTATCTATGTAAATTGGTAGTTTGCAAATGTGAACTTGATTAGTTTGTTGGGAATTTGTCGTTGCGTCTTATATATCTTGTATAATACATCTTACACACTTCTTAAACCCAGAGACGACTACACATTATTTTTTCTAATGTACATAATATTATGTATACCTAAGTAGATTCTATCCTTAAAACTTAAAACACAAAACATGTCGAGGTTTACCGTCTCAAAACTAAAATGTCTGATGTATGATAAAAAGACAGAACAGAAAGTAAAATGAACAGAGAAAATGAAGATAGAGACCTCCTACTTACGCCTTACGCACAAATTACCTCAATGTATGAATTTGAGATGTGAATATGGTTTAAATATTATGAAAACTCACGCATAAGAGTCATTTGATAAATCGTGAGTTACTCTTTCCTTTCAAAAAAAAATTCCTCAGACAGAATTTTTACTTTTTATGATGATACAATACATAAATGTTTATATCTTTTGTCTTTTATATTCTGCCTTCTAAATTGAAGTGAGGAAGAGTGGAGTGGATGAGATTCCTGAAAATCACTTTACTGGACAGGAAAAGTGAAACAGGTCTTTATCTTTTACTTTGTCCAAGTTCCAAGTGTTTATGTTCATGGTATGTGGTTGTCTAGTTTTTATGATGTGATAAGGTATCACGAGACAGACCGAGGGTGGTTTCCTTCCTTTTCTTTCTTTTTTATAAGGTTATTTTCATGTAACTTTTGTTATTGGTTATTCATCTTTTATTTTTTCTTATGGATATAATATCGTTTCTTGTAAATGATGGAGAAGGCTTTAGAGTTTTTAATGGTTCTTTCCAATGTTCAGTTTGTGGAGCAGAAATATTAAATATGATATGGTTCTTTTGTCTTGTGTGATATGTGACATTGTGAATTATGACCTGACATTCGATGGTTTAAAGTTCTTAAAAAGTAAAAATTTTAGGCTGTAAAAAATAAGGGCATAAGAAATAAAACATGGAAAATAAAATAGTATGACTATAAATAAAAATAGAGCACTTTAAATTGTTAGAAAACAGTAAACAGGAAACACTTTTATTATAAAAATACTCAATTTTAAAAATGATGTTTTTGCTCAAAAATAGATACAGGCAAAATCCTTATATTTTCCATTGCTTCAATTGCTTGTCAGTTATCAACTGTCAAACAGGTATTCAAGCACTCAAATGGCACATAATTTTTACACGGCTAAATACATTACAGCTATACAAGTGTAAAGAGTAATGTACTTATGTAATAGTATTAACTACTAACTACACACATATTTGATATGTCGTAAATATTAACTAACCGTATATACATTATTGGTTATTGCATATTTGCATAATGAGTAATAAGTATAAAATCCTATTCTTTCTTCTTGAATTAGCTTCTCAAGCAACTAAACTAAACATTGGTACAAAAATATTTACAATATCAACAGGTTGTACATTATACATTACATATTCTGCGTATTACAGTACTAGTATTCACATGACTCTTTTTCTTTTTACTAACTGTAGATAGTAGATACGCAATAATTAAGAATAGCAAAAATGAAATAAAGTTGAGAGTAACTAAATAAACTATTCACTATCTAGTTGACGATTCAACGGTAGTCGGGATGTTTTACCAATTACCAATGAGAGAGTGGAGATTTGTAGCTTTTAGTAGAATCCTCCACATCATACAATTTGTTATTGGTTTCTACGACGGTTTGATTCAAATTGGCAATATAATGCTCTCCTCGAAATCCATAACGTTTCTATAAAGTATAAAGTAGAACAGAAAAATATCCGATTAGTAATCAATACTATTTGTAATATAATCATTTTAAAACAATGTTAAAATTATCTTCAGTATTCATTTTGATTTACTTGATAAGCTGGAGCATTTGTTGGGCTCTCTGCAGGATTTACAATGAATTTGTGTGGATGGTATAAAAATGAAGTTCCCCATAGTAAATATCCAATCGGAGTTCCACTCACGACACTCACTGCAGCAAAGACAAAAAGTAGTAACTGGAAAAAAAATCCAAGGTCAACCAGGGAAAAAAACACCGGTATTACGAATTATTTACGAATGACGATTTTGGTTCATAAATGTCACTTTCATTAATCGGAATAATAAGAGTATGAAGTATGAATAATGAATATTTATACCAATGTTGATTTCTTCATGGTGAAAATTAGTCCAAGTGGAATTTAGAATGTATGAACTAAACAGTTTATCCCTTTTAAAAATAGCAAATACCACTAGTGTAAAAGTAATTGAAAATCACGTTGTGTTGAGTTTTTACTCTCTGATTTTGATTCTGATTCTTAGAGTGAGGTTTGAGCAAAATAAAGCAGAATAGAACAGTGAATGACCAAGGATCAAAAGAGAATGAAAATGAAAATGAGAGGACATGTTGATTGCCAATAGTTAAAAAAAAAATTACTAATATCTATTGCATTTCATTTCATCAACAACTTTGTTTACACACACATGCCTTCGTGAAGTTTGTCTCGTTCTCTCGTTCTCCCTCTCAGTCTTCGTATGTGTGTGTGTGTGTGTGTGTTGGTGTTTGGTGTCTCTAATATTACATCTTAGCATCTTAATATCTGATAATTTTTTTCCATGCTGCAAACTACAAACGTCTTAAAGACCAATTACTATAACGTCTATCTACGTATCTACTATCCACACTATATGTATATAATATATCAAGTATCAATTCTATAGATATTTATTATATGTATAGATATAGATAATAGAAAAGGACAGGGGAACTCAAAACTAAAAACTCAAAGCTCAAAGGCATGGGCAATAATGAAAGAGTTTTGTGTATTGCTCTATTATCTCTTACCTACTTACGTTTTACGTTATACCTTCAATTACATATCTGCACAGCTTCACTGAATTGCTTCACTTGCTACACAATACACAACTGCATCAGCTCTTTCATCTTTCGTCGTTTGATGATCAACTATTGCCTTATTACTATCTAGTAACTTATGCATGGACGCTACACTTTACACTATAGGCTATTATATTATAGACTTGTTAGTCACTCATTTTTCTTCTCCCTCATTCCACAGTGTTTCTGTGTGATCTTTACTTGAGTTTTTATTGCAAAATGTTTATTTGCACACATCTCCATTCTCAATATGGAAATTCCTTTTCATTCCTCACCTCCCTCTAATGTCCATTCTGTACGTCAAACTGCATAATATATGTTTTATGTTGGATTGTTGATTGTTGATGCTCATCGTTTTATGTTTTATATTTTGCATAGTGCATGGTCAAATCAAGTATCAAGTATCAAGAGGTGACTATTTTTATCTATTCTTAAATCCAATTGTCAACTACTGCAGGTTAAATATTGATTTCATATTGAAAATTACAATCAATAGTAACTGACTCAATACTTATTTACTACCTTCATTTTAAATTTCCAATGGGGAAGATTTGTGGAAATATTGCGGGAAATATTTCCGACAATATTTCATCAGTTGTTTCTGTGGCCAAAGTTTCTCACATCCTTTCCATTTTCCGTACAAGGTACAAGTCGCAATAATTCTCAATTACAACTTTGTTCTGTCTCTGTAAATACCTTGTTTTACTTTGTGATTCTCATGAATCTTGATGATATTATGCATTATGCAACTGCATGGTGTCTGATATAATTGGCAGCGGTTTTCGATGAAATGTGAGATAGGAGATGAGGATGAGAATTATTTGTTGAGTAAGGCATTTTGACAAGCCAAAAAAGTTGTCAGGTTTTACTTTGATGACTTTCGAATGTTCGGTGTTCAATGTTCAATGATATTATAGGAACAGTTACGGAGAAGTTGAAGACAAATGACGCTCTTTGTTCTGTGTTCTCACAATGTTATTTTTAAATACTTTAAACATGAACCAGTCAGTCTGAGAGTTGTAGTCTCAGTTCAAAGTCCAAACTCCAAAGTCTAAACTCTAAAATCTAAAAGCATGGTAGATCTTTGGATGGTGTTTCCTTTTAAAATTGCATGTACATTTTACACACAACACACAACCTGTCACGTTCTCAATGAAATGCTCCTGTGCATTGGTAGCATGAAAAAAATTTCCATCGTCAAAAGTTTAGCATGTAGGCAGACAGAATGATGCCACGATTTGGGCTAGGGATTGTGTGGATCCGAGTAGCAATATAAAAATAATGGTTTAAAGTTTAAAGTACGTGAATTATTTATGTGGGATATATGACATATGCATTTGTGTACTGTGAATAGTAAATGGCATATTAGTTTCATCCGTGTCTTGGATTGGACTTGGCACTACTTTTTTCTCGGTCGTTCAGTTGCATCGGGTTGTACTTTGGACTTTTACGTTTAACGTACTAAGAACTAAGACGATGTAGATTGTAAATACGAAGTATGGTGAATATGGGATGTCCCGCTCCTGCCTCCGATATCGCATACCCGATACTGACTTTTTAATTCCAAAGTCCTGTACATTACAAATTGGAATCATGTCGTGCCTGCATGAATTTTTGGAAGAAAGTTATTTCCAAAGTTCAGGGTTGTTAGTTTTGTATTTTGTAGCTGTATCACCAGCTAGCGTCATGATCATATAGACAGAAACAGAGACAGAGACGTTGAATAGATCGGATAATTCCCATGAAAAGTCAACCGGTTATTTGCCTGTTTAAATAAATGAATCATCTATTAGTTTCCGCCGTCTGCTACTTATTCAGATGTCTGTTTTATGTTTGGAACTAGCTGTTTGTTTTCATGTATTTTGAGAGAGAGAGAGAGAGAGAGAGAGAGAGAGAGAGAGAGAGAGAGTATAAAAAATAAATGTGGAGTACGAAATCCGGGATACGAATCCCACAAAACCTCAAACTGCAAGTTGTTGTACAAACGAAATACACAATACACACTGTATAAACAAGTCGGAAAACTCAAGTTGGCTTGGCTTGGCATGGTGTGGCTGGATGATCAAAGTCCACAGTCCACAGTACAAAGAGCAAAGTACAAAGTACAAACTCCAAAATCATACACCACACACAACACCTTGTACACAGATTCGAAATAGATGTGTTATTTGTTGTGCCAATAAAAAGTAAAGGAGAAAGAGACAAAGTCCAAAGACAAGTGAACTCTCCTTCACTTTCATGAACCAGAAACACGAAGGAAGAAAGTCCAAAGGTACATTTAAAATTTAAATGTTACGTAGTTATTTACATGTAGCATGTAAATAGAAAATAGATATATTTACAATGGAGAAAATTGAAACTTGATCTTGTTTGAACTTGTATTTTACTAATTTTTCATCCTTCAGACGTGTAGACCCATTTTTATTTCAAAACGTGTTATAGTAAAATGTACAGGATACAATAGAAAAAAAGAAAAAGATGATCTTTGTTTTTACAGTGTGCGTCAAAAGTAGTATTGGGAACAGGATAAAGTGATCTGAAAATGAATTAGCCATTCCTTTTCATTTACTTGGTACTTTGTATGTTGTACATATTATGCTCCTCTATTATTATTGTTATTATTATGGTTGTTGGTTGTTATTCTTTTTGTTCATGAATAAAAACAAGTAGTTGGAATACTTTTGTCGTCATCAGTTGTGCATGTGATGACTATGCTGTGTTCTATGTTCTGGATTCTGGAACCTCTATAATATTTATGTATGCTGTAACATGTTAAATAGTAAACATGTAATATATGGAACATGGGTGATTGGATATAGATGTAATATAATACAATATATGATATCTATTATATTATAGCTCCTGTGCCATTTATTGTATTATCGTCTCTTTTAACTCTTAACATTTTTTATTGTCATTTGTTCACAGAGTTCATTAACACAAGCAAACCACGTATAACATATAATATACTTTATGCACAGCACAAGTACGAGTACAAACACAAATATGTACAAATCTTTCACACACAAACAGCGTGAATACACACTAATACGCATTTCCATGCGGACTCTTGACTAGAGAGCAGAGAGGCTCAAGAGTAGAAAATAGTACATGATTTTTTGATGGGTACAAAGTTCAACTGGGTGAAGGCGAGGCCTCATAAATGGGATTACATACATATAACGTATAAATATACATGCACAATCTAATATATGTATAAAATGTGTGTGTATCTATTATTTATATACGTAATGAGTGTGTACATACATCTTTTTTTGTATTGGTTGAATAGTGCAAAAACAAAAGCATGTTTAATGTTTATGTATTTTTTTTTACACATTTCATGCTTCTTGCGTCTATATTTGCAGTTCTTAATAGAATATAATTTCTGCATTGTGTACTGTGCATAGTTTGTATATTTGTGTATATTGTATACTCGCAGAAATGCGTAGGAAGAAATTTATCATGCGGCTTGCATGTGATTCTCGCGTTCACTCTCCTTCCTTTAAAAATACAAACAGAAGTAGAAGGAGACAGTGGATGAATGTGCGAATTGCGAATCATCTTTTTACATAGTTTCTACATGCATAGAACAACAGCAGATGTATGGAAAATAGAAAATAGGAAATGCGAACAGATACGTTTTACTTGAGTCTTGATTCTTGGGTTGTTTTAATTTTTAATGTATTGGTTGATATTTCGTCTCGTACTACTTTTTTTTATAAAGGCTGAATTTCATATTTTTAATATGCATGTATTCTAAATGTTGTATGTTGTATGCTGGATACTGGATACAAAGTAGAGAAAATTGACCGTCATTCATAGATTCATGGTATAATTTGTGCTAAATAGTAAATAGTAAGTATCCAATCCACATTATACGTGATACATGTAATCCTCGTCTAGAATCTAGAATCCAAAACCAATGAATCGTAAGTCTCAATTTCAGTTTCAATTTCTAGGTCAATTCAAAAGTTTTCATTACAAATTAAGTAACAAAATCTCTTTTGCTCGAAATCTCAATCACTCTGGCCTCGTTCGTCTGTATAAAAATCAGTTGCGGTATGAATTAATTATTACTACATACCAGTTCAATCAAATTCTAATACCCAAAATAAACATGTAGAGAACTGACAATAATACTTTGCAAGGGAGTAAAATCATTTTATTTAAGGAAAAAGGTCTCTAATGTTTTCAACAAACATTTGCCAATACGGCATAGAACTAACCCTACAAATAATATATTTTTGGTAACGTAACAAATCGTATTTCTGTCAAGTATTAATTAAGAATTAAAATGCTTGAATTCATATGACACACGAGAAAAATCTGCATAGACCTTATTTTATACATTTTCTGAAAAATTTGTGTCGTGTTTCCTGCTATTAACATTGATTGGCTATTGTGTTTATTATTATTTTTATTTAGTATGATTATGTAAAGGTCGTAATTGTAAATTGAGAAATTATCAAACATCAAACACTGTATAAAATGTAATCCAGTACCGAGTGCATCTTGCGAAATTTGTTCATGTCATGTGTTGCACGTGGAACTGTGTAAGAATCAATCCGCTTTTAATGCAATCTCTGACACCACCGCCGATTATATATTATGTATTGTATTGTACATCTTTATAATATAGTGCTGTGTGTAGAAATGAACATTAAAGCCATTGAGGATCAAATGAAATGTTTATTTTAATCCTCATGTTGATCTTGATCTTGAATCTTAAATCTCACTTACACAATCAAATACAGACAGTGTAAACTGTAAAATATGACATAATACAAAGTACAAAATAAGTATAATGATAACAGGAGACAAGAAGAAGACAGAAGATGGAAAATATCATGTGAGTATATTATTATTATTATGTTGCTCCATTTTTTCATAGATACATCAGTATACATAATAAGTATTATAGGTACGTTCCATATTGAAATATAGGGCAAACCTCTCATTCAAAATTTCGTAATTAAAATTTACTATTAGTTCGGTCTATTAGAACTTTGACTTTGACTTGGAGTCTTGTTTCTTGTTACGTCTGATGTAATTTGAAAGAGTGTACATTGTACATTATGAAATGTTATAATTTATAATAATAATAATATTAGATAATGTATATGTTTAGTATGTTTAGGTAGATAGTTTTTTGAATCAATGTGTTTATATCTGGTTTTTAGTTGAATTTCCAAAGCTTTACATAGTGTATTCAAAAGTCCAAAGTTCAAAATATCAAAAGGAGTACTAGTGCCAGTATATAAAAATAGACGAATCGTATTGCAGAATGAGAATGTGTGATCTTCTTGAATGATAGAAGAGTTGATTTGATTCGTTCATTTTATGGTAACTCCGGTGGGCAGTTTTTAATGTATATTAAACATTAAACGTATAGATTATAGATATTATATTGTATTTATGTAAATATATACTTTGAAACGTTGATGGTTGATTCACACGTTAAACTAAATGTCTGTATATATATAGATATGTTTTCACGTTTACACTTATTGAGAAAAATCCTGACGGCGACTGGTGAGGACTGTTTACCGATTACTGATGATATGAATGTACAAATTATAAATAGCAAATACTATAGAACTGAATTGCGATTCTGCATTCCATTTTCCCTTGACCTTTACAACATGAGCATTTTTTGGAAATGGTCGCCATATATTGTGCACTGTACAAAAGTTGGAAGATGCGAGATTGGAAACTTATAGATGATGTTGTGGAGTAAATATATGATATAAACACTTGTTTTTGTCTTCCTCCCCCTATTTATAAATATATATCTAGAAATATGAAATATATAGATATAGGTTATATTTTGTATTTGGTATGGAAATTTAATCATTCTGATGTAGATATATGTAAACGTATATATGCATGTGAAATTGGAAATGAATTTTCCTTATTCTTCAGTCTTGGTTAGATAACATGAATATATGGACTATATATTATATCATACAAGTAAATCCGTAAGAGCCAATGTTTTGGTTTTAGTTGGATATGACTGTCAACAGTCAACAGTGGAAGTATTTATTTATAGGCACGTATAACTAATGAAATGCACACAAAATACAGCACATGTAAATGTATAGATAAAGTATTTATTTAATAACCAATCAAACTAAACCAATCTGTGTAACATCTAGTTAAAAACCAAAAATACTTCTGGTTAAAACTAGTTTCCTACCATGAGATTTTTTATGATGTGAGATTTCTCTGTCATAGTTTTTTGTCTGCATATTGTGCATACTACATTTAATCAACTGATGCACATTTTTTCAATTACACATTTATTGGATTGGATAACCAAACATTTTTTTTTGCGACGCATTTGTTTACATACTAATATATAGTTATTATTATTATATATTGTAAATGACTAAATGCTAAGCCAGCTTCAATAAAGTGTGTAATAATCGTAAATGTTTATAGACGTTTTAGTCCAAGTTCTCTCTATTTTCATTTGGAGATTTACGGTACGTGTTTACTCTCTTAATTTAGAATACGTCGAGTATTCCACCGAGTAGTGACTGTATTAAGAATTAAAAGTTAATCAAGGGTATTTCACAATGATAGTAGAATATATCATCTACTTATATATAGATATAAACCTAGTGTATGAATAATGAATAGTGCAGAGTGTCCTCAGTTATGTTTTTGTACAAATGAATTTTTTATTTCATTTGTTGTTGTTGAATGTTTATGTCAAGACAAAAGATAATCGGATCATCATTTTTCTTTATTTCTCGTGCTTGTACATGTGGTATTAAAAGGTACCAAGTATGTGAATTGAGATGTACCCGTTGCAATTTTGTATTATGCATTATGCAAAGAGTAGAGAAAGAGTACAGCGATTGTAGATTGTACTCACGTGGAAAGTCAAATGTCAACAGTCTGTATAGATGCAATAACTGTATAGCCAATTACGTATTGATGCATATTTGATTTTATAGAAGTGGTCAAGATTCGACGGAGAAAAGTACAAAACATGTTTGATATATTTGGGTCCCGCTTCCATCAATCAGTTCGTACATGAAACGTGAGGAAGGAGAAAATCGCAATTAGTGCACATTTTACGTTTCATGCCATTTTACATACATGCATGTACATATATTATATATTTATGTGTACGCCGTACGCAATACTCACAAGATTATGAAAGAGATGATCCTAATCATACTTTGAGATAAATTAGCACTTTTTTCATTTTTGAATAGTAAAATACTAAATACTTCAAAAAAATGACTACTAGATTTTTAACTGTGTAAAATGTCTAAGGCGAAATAACAGGCTCCATTGCTACAAAATTGTTTTGTTTTCTGTACTAAAAAAATTAGAATTAGAATACTCCTTGTTGTTTTTCAACAAGTTCAAAATATCCAATGTGCTCATCTTTCATAATTCGTTTGATACAAAATAATTTATACAAATTATTTTACTGTGTACATTTTGTTTCACTCATGGAAAAGTCTGTTGAAAAGTTGATAATGGTTGCAGGTGTTTTATGTGTTTAGTTTCTTCTATCTATCTAGTATCTTGTGCATCATGAAAATTATGTCCGATTTTTCCATTAGCCACCAAATATCGATAGTGTATAGCAAATGGGTAATAGAACAGACATATAGTAGTAGTTTGTATTAGAACTGTACTGTCTACAATGTTACAATATACAGTGTACTCAGTACTTGTGATTGATGAATACATGCAGTATGTATAATGTATAATAAGTATTACAAATGTAGTCAAATGTTTATCAACATGGAAATTTCCTCTTGCACTTTCAACTCTCAACTTGTAAAATAAATAAATGATTCAAAAAAGGGAGCACGTGAACATAAGCTGACTGCATTTTTAGCTTCCACTCCATCACTAAATTTTAAACTTTACACTCAGTATTCAATATTCAAGTGCATGATGAATTATAATAAAATTTTGTATAGCTTTGTTGATCTTCTGATGATATCTACAATGTTCCTCGTAATATAATATAATGTATAACGTGGAAACTGGACAGTAGACACGAGATTCTTCTAAACAAATAAAACGAGTGGTCCTTGTCTATTTTTGACATACATATGTACAAGTCATAACATACTTGACACTGGACACAGTTGCAAAAATACTATACTGCTTACCAACAATGTATGATCATCATTTGCCCATTCCTCACTGGTGTGATTCGTGGTGTGGTGCTAATTATCTCCTTTAATTGGATGAGATGTGAATTGGATTGCAATTGCCGGACTCATCTTGGATATCGGATTAGGATTTTTTAGGTTCTAGTTTTTGAATGTAAAACGAAAACGTAATACGTAACAACACACATTTACTGATACTGAAAAGTGATAGTCATCAAATCGCCACTCTTGTTAGTCAAGTGGTCTATAAATAAATAGTATGCACCTTTTAATTTATGTAAATGCATTGGAAATTGAGAGAGGCATCACGTATCAAATCATGTACAAGTTTACAGTAAATTGTACTCTAATTCAATTAGATGTTTACAATGTATACACTCTATATCTATAGTTGTATAGAAGTGAAGCCATAGATAGGTATTTTGCATGGTACATTTGTACGGGCAAAGGTTAGAGTTATGTAAAGCGGTTGCACTCATGATTTGTAAATCAGATCAAAGTATCATGGTCGAAAATGAATACGTATACGTGTTTCATGGAAAAAAGTTAATTTTCAACTGGGTAGGGTGGAAAGGGTTGAAAAACTATCCATTAAAAATTTAAACCGTAAAATTATTTTCTGTTTTGTCGTTTACAGACGCTATCGAGAGCGGCAGAGAAGACATGGCATCCCTACCAGCAAAAAGCGATTGATATATTTGCCAATAATGGATGATGCATATGGACAATGATGCAGTGACATCCCGAAACCAACAACAGATGGAACAATTCAGATATTGAACCGCCTTTTGAATCACAACATAGTCAGCAGTCCCAAATATTATAAGTGAGTGACGGAGCTCCATCTCAAATAATTGTGCCAGACCCGACTCAATACTAGAGGCGTTACATGATATGGAAGGAGGGGAATTCGAGACTCGTTCTTTAAAATATGCTGATGACATGATTTAATACTAGAAATGTCGGAAAGGATCTCTCTCACTTTAAATCCAAGGAAGTGCTCAGCAGCAGCTTCTCAACATCATCATCACCAACAACCGCAACATCGAGACGAGACCAGCAACAACAACAGTTAGAACTCTGAGGAGACGTCCCCCAATAACAAATGAAACTTTCCAAAATCCGGTGAATCCCCCCGGTATCCACTACTAATAATGATAATAATGTCAGAGTGAATGATCCTGTGAATAGCCAACCTTCATCCAGTTCAACAATAGAAGCAGCTGTCAATAATACAGTAATACCCACAGATCAATCACTTACTACGAATGACAACCAAATAATAATAACCCAAAGTCAAGTGAATCCCCCTGCACTTTTAATTAATGAGGAGAGTATTGTGATCAGTCAACTCGACCAAAATATATTAAATATCTCCTCATCATCTTCTGATTCTGATAATAATAGTCAAATTCTCGAGTCAGTTAATCCAGATTTTTCATACGAGCCCCCATCTCAAGTGATAGTTCCAGATCCAGCTGAACCTGAAAATGACAATGATAATGATAATGATAATGAAAGAGAACAAGAGAGAGAAAGATGTCCAATGGAAGTTGAACTCACCAATACACAAGGAAAATCCAAAATACATGAGAAATTAAATGGTGTAAATGAATTTTTAATTAATCCAATAAATGAGGAGAACTGGACTAACTTCGAGAAATTATTAGAGGAGATCACCTCCATAGCCCAAAAAGAAGTCAAATTACCCGAACCAAAAAACTATGAGAATGTAATAGCTACAAAATTTGACAAAGAGAACCCTGAAAAAATTCAAAAATTGTACAATAGAAATAGAAGAAAAGCCATTAGAGAAATTACATTAGAAGAAAAAATTGACTGTACAATTAAAATTGAAATTGTGGAGGAACACTTTAAAAAATCAATGGAGAAAAAACCCTGCAACTCTGAATTTTATGACAACTGCAACAAAGCCCCAGATGAGATCAATCTCAACCCTTTTGTACCAGCAGTAGTAATTAAAAAACTTAAAAAATGTGAAAACACCTCCCCTGGAGAAGATCGACGCACCTATCATCATTGGCTGGGAATCGATCCTGAGTGTTTACTACTTACCCCAATTTTCAATGTATGCCTAAAATATAAAAGAATCCCTAAAGAATGGAAAACTTCAATCACTGTCCTCATCTACAAAAAAGGAAATAAAGATGAGATTGAAAACTGGAGACCAATTTCAATGTGCAGAACCATCTACAAATTATACACCGGTTTAATCGCTGATCGATTAAATAATTGGATTCAAACTCACTCGGTTCTACACAGAAGTCAAAAAGGATTTCAACCTTATGATGGTGTCTTCGAACACAACTTCATAATCCAAGAATTAATGGAAGAAGCCCGTGTAAAGAAGTCAGATTTCTGCGCTGTATTATTAGATTTTTCCAATGCATTTGGATCAGTCCCACATGAAGCAATGAATCTGAGTCTTGAAAAATATGGAGCCGGAAAAGAATTTATTGAAATAGTAAAGGATATCTACACCAACTCAACAACAAAAGTCACAACATCCAAACAGATCACTAAGGATATCCCCATACTCAATGGCTTCAAACAAGGATGCAGATTGAGTGGAATTCTATTCAACTTAGTAATTAATCCAATTATTGAGGCTCTTCACGATCGACCTGGTGGAGAATTTAAAACACATGCATTGGCCTATGCCGATGACCTGGCCCCAATTGATAGTGATCCACAACAATTACAACAAAAGACAGAGTAGAGACCAGATCTCCTTGAATCTAAATCCAAGGAAGTGCTCATCTGTCCATTTATCTGGACAAAGACCAGCTGGAATGAGACCAACTAAATTTAAAGTTGACGGATATGAAATCCCCCATTTGAATGATGAAGAAGAACTAGTTTTCCTTGGAAAACCAATTGGTTTTCAGATAGTGAGTAATGTCACTGAATTAAATCGCCATATCAATTTTGGTATTAAAATAATGAACTCAAAACTCTCCCCTTGGCAAAAAATTGACGCCCTGAAAACTTTCTTTTATCCAGCAATGACCTTTGCCATGAGAATATCTCAATTTCAAAAAACTGACTGGGAGAGAATTGATAATATGATGAAACCCTTAATTAAAAAAATATTATATTTACCAACTCGTGCTTCAAATGAATATCTGTACGGGAGTACGAAACTCGGAGCAGTAGGAATCCCTATCGCTGCTGAGGAATGTGACGTGTTTGCCATCGATAATGCCTTCAAACTATTAACATCAGCTGACCCCCACATCACATCAACAGCCAAAGAAAGCTTGAGAAACACCGTCAAGAAAAAATTAAAAAGAGAAGTTGACTGGAATGACGTCTCACTCTATTTATCTGGTCATGAGGAGGGAGAGTTCCGACGTCAGTCGGGATCTGTCGCCAATATTTGGTCCAAACCAAGAAATGCCACAAAGAGAATGGGAGTGAGATGGGAAATCCAGAATGGAATTATTAAACTTGAAGTTGGTGAAAATATTTTGAAAGTCAAAGACAGAAAGAAAATTGCCAAATCCATCAGAGATGAAAGCAGAAAATTAAGGGATGCTGATATTCTGACCAAACCAAATCAAGGAAAAGTAATGGAATGTGTGAAACTGGACTCAGCCAGCAAACACTTCATCCGACATGGACTTTACACCAGATTTGCAGATTGGAGATTCATTCACCGAGCGAGACTCAACTTAGTACCACTTAAAGGAGCTCAACCTTGGTCAAAGGAATCAAAGATGTGTAGAAGATGTAATCATCCTGAGGAAACTCTACCACATGTCTTAAATCATTGTCTGGGATTTATGACAGGATACACCAAACGACACAACGCCATTGTTGATCGGATCAAAAAAGTTATTGTCGGAAGTGACTGGAGAATTCTATCAGAAAATCAAAAAACGGTAGAAACCTCAGCTTTAAAACCTGGCCTTGTTGTAAAAAGACAAGATAATATAGTTATCCTTGACGTCGCTTGCCCATTCGAAAATAGAGAGCAAGCATTTACCGACAAAAGAACAGAAAAAGAGAAAAAATATGAACAAATAGCTGCTGACCTCAAGAAGAAATACCCGAAGTGTCATGTCAAAGTTGAAGCCATGATAGTCGGATCACTTGGAAGCTGGGACCCAAAGAATGACATCTTCTTAAAGAAAACCTGCAGCAAAAGCTACCTTAGAACCATGAGAAAATTATGTGTAAGTGACTCAATCAAGTGGTCCCGAGACTTATACATTGAATTTCTCACTGGAAAACGCCAATACTAAAATCACTCGACCAAACTGACGTAGTCTTTTTAGACTTTAAACACTGACCATTTCCAACCTGTACCTTTCACATTTTTGTACCTATTGTAAATTATTTGACCTTACCTTGACCTTGCCTTTAACCTTAATCTCGAGTGTATTCTAATAATAAAAATCTGTTCTTATCAGCTTATGCATGCGTGCTTGTCAAAAGTCAATAATGAAATGCTATTTAAAAATTAATAAACAACAACTTTATTTTCAAAAATCTATGCAAGTTAATACAAAGTTTTTCCCATTTTATATAAGTAGCAAGAGATATTAATATGACAGCTAAGTAGAATGGTTGTAGTTATTATTTTTAAATTTCATTATAGCTGCATTCTCTGTCGAAAACTATCCGACAAATATTTACATCTTGGGAAGTCGATTGACGTTGTCCGAATTCAAATTGGATGCATAGCATAAAAATACGAGGTTCCGAGAAAGTGCACATAATCAAACTCCTCCCAGTCCCATCCATTTGGAAATTAATTTTTTTCCAGGAAATACGTACACGCTTATTTGGCGGAGATTGAAGCTATGACATTTTTATCCGATTTGAAAATCATCACTGTAACCATTTTACATTACTCTAACCTTCACGTGTGTGTACGAGATAGATTTAGATAGTAAGGTTCGGTAATAAATAGATGAAAAACTAATTTGAGTTTGTTGTGATACTGAAATATTACTCATGTAAAGGTATCATGTACAGAGTGCGTGAATGAATTCATGTACAACTACAACAATGTACATAGTGCTTATAAAAAATATGCACATATACACCATACATGTCGATGTAAACATTTAAAAGGTTTGAAAAAAGTGCAAGTGTCAGCAATTGCATGTGTGTGATATTGTTCTGTCTCACTACAAGTAAAATGACATGTATCTATCTATAAAAGAATGCACAAAGCCACAAGCGTATTGTTATTATTATTTATTATTGTTGTTTTTTGTGTATATTCGGTATTATATATTTGGTTATACATTGATAGAATAACTCATCATGTGTAGAATTACAAATAGGGAAAAAAACATTCAACTTTATGCATTTGTGCATGTGTTTAATATAGTACAATAATATACGATAGCTAATAACTACATGTGTTATGTGCATGTTGCATGTACTATAGTATTTAAATATACCTGGAATCTGGACTACCTTGCAGAATTTCTGTTGGTCATTTTTTAAATGTTTTTATAAAGTAGATATACATTTACAATAGGACGTCTAAACCTTGTCTCGCATCATCATCTTTCATTCTCTTTATAAGTATGTATCAAAGAATCTTTCACTCCCTTCGTGTACCATGTATCATACAAAAAACGTAAACGTGCAAACTATGGCAAGTGTACAAAAGTATTTTGCTGATGAAATAACTTGAATAATTTCTGCAACCAATATTTTGTAGATTATGACAACTGACAACTATTTACTGTAGTAAAAATCGTAAACATAACAAATAAATCAATACTGCATAGATGCTATATTCATAATGTATATTGTATATTGTACATGATACCTTATACATGTTGAATATAATCACATAGATTGCAATATTGTACATGTTTTCCCATATAGTTTATGGTCAAGTTTTATGCATTTTTATTTATTTCATGGACGGATTTCCGTTGCCCTTTTTCTCTTCTCGTATTTCAAATATGCAGTTTAAATTCTTATTTTATGTTAAAGTTTAAAGTAAATTTAATTACCGCATTAATAATAATAATAATCATTATTATTAGTAGTATTAATTTTGCCTTTGATGTGCAAAATAATACAAGTAGTAATTGGAAGTGGTTTGTGTTTTTGCGTATGAGGTATGAGTAACATATAGAAATACGGAGGTGTGTATTACCAGTAAAAGGTGTAACTCTAAATATACACTGTGGAGTTTAGTTTAGCTTGGTTTAGTTGATTTGAGCTATCACGTAACCCTTTTGCTTCTTCGCATTTAGTTTTTGCCTATAGTTAACATTAATAATAATAGTTGGATCATGAATTGACACACAACGAATGACAATTGTTTCACGCTCTCGGAGTGTGGGGTGTGTATGTTTATGCGCGTACTGGTTGGTATGTTTTGGATTTTGTGCTTGTTTTTTTTGTCTTGTCCTCAACTACTTATTGGTATGTTGCATGTTACTAGTATAAATCATGTGTAATACATAATATTTAATTGTAAGTACTTTCTGCTTGTGTAAAAAAAAAATACCGATTTTCCATTGCATGCTGAATCCAGCACTCAACATCACATGTCAGCATTAATATATGTAGAGTCCAAAGTCCTTAGGCATTTTCCCGTTAAATAATAAATATGAACCAGGCATTTTACTTTTATGGTAGAAAAGACACATCTGAATATTTTGTATCAATCTATCTTTAGTTTCAATTTTTAGTCAATAGTCAATAGAATAAATCGCATGACTTGAATGGGATTGAAAATTAAATTTAAACTATTTACAACTAATTTTAGTAATTAGCACGTTTTTTTGCTTGTTGTTGTTACTGGTGTAGGTAAAGAATGAATGAGAGAAGGATATAGACGATCATTAGTGATTTTGGCATAACGGCTTGTTTTCACACATTGTACATTGTACTCTGCTTTGTAATTTCTAAGCACATACATTATACATGCATGCCTGTTGTTATAAAGTGTTAAAGATGAGGATTATAAGGATAAACATTATTAGACATTCGTTGTATTCGTTATTGTGCTCTCCGTGGAATTTTTTCGTCTAGGATCAAGAGTTTGAAAGAATGTACATAAATATATGCTATAATAATATATTATGTTGTAAAAATGTCTCATCTCATACATTTCATTCATTCATTCATTCCTTCACTCACTCAATCACTCGTCCATTCAAGTTTGAAGAAGATTCAACTGTAAGTAAGCTATATTTTATTATATTCCATGTGCATCCTATGAAGCTACTGCTAGTATCTATAACACACTTATTTATTGATTATAGTACAGTATTTTTTATATAAAAAAGTGTCACACGAATAACAAATGCATCTACTATATACATTACACATACATACATAGTGCATACGAGTACGAATATAAAATCTTCTTTATACATTATACCAACTCCAGCAGTGCACTCCTAGCTCATACTCATATCACTGATTCCCCAAATAGAAATAGAAATGGAAATATTGACAATGTGTATAATAAATAATAAATAGTGTCAAGTATATAGTTTTATGGAAAAGTGATATATTTGATATTTGATATACTTAAATGTACAATGTACATTGGACAATAGCAAATGCCTGACCGATTATATAAATACGTAAATAGAACAAGTAGTAGTTGAAGGCTGGATAAAAAGACTTGAAAAAAAAAGTAAAATGTTTACATGAAAACATGTTTGATAAAAGCTGAATTAACTAAATACTAAATACGAAGAAGTAAGTAATGAGTAGCAAGTGTAAAAATATACATTATACTGAATGCTTGCATAGTTTTGACTACTTTGTTATTCAGAATATTATAGAAACATTTCATTATTATTATTATGACTTGAGACGTGGAATTTGCAATGTTTTAGTATGTCCACTTTCATGTCCATACGACATGAGACTTGTTAGACATCCAATGCAATCCATTGGAATTTAATGTATCATGTATCAAGAACTGAGAATCCAGATTCAGGATTACATCACATCATAGCACAAGGAAGGCGAAGAAATCGGAATATTATTTAAATTGACTGCATGTGTTTCTATTTGTGTACTTTGTACGTAGTCTGTAATGTGTAATGTGTAAGGATGTAGGTGTGTTTTATTTTGTATATGTTGTAGTAGAATTGCGTAGTATTATTATTATGTATTGTGCATTATTATTTTCATTTCATGATTACCATTTGTTCCTTGACTGTCCGTTTTAAATATGCACAACATTGCAAAAAAATGGGATACAAGATACTAGTACAAGTGTAGGATTTTGCATGTGTGTCTGTCTGAAGTTGCTGTGCTCAGTATACTCTATACTGCATACTGTATAATGTATACGACTGCATGTAAACAGTTTGCAGCTGATAGACCACGGCTGTTCACGAGAACGGCATGTGCCTTGCATGAGTCTTTCACGTGCAAACCTCAGACCAAGAACAAAAACTAGAGGGATATTCTGTTCAAAGTTCCTTCCCTCTGTTTCGCCTCTCAAACTAGACATTGTTTTGAAACAGGTGGATTTTTACCCATTCTTCCTGGAATTTTTCAATCAGAATTGGTATAAATAATATTTTAGGTCCTCTCAATGTGATAATATTGATTTTGTGAAAAATCTTATTCAAAATTTGTGAAACTAAGCGATTTATTTATTATAGTATTGAAAACTATGAAGTATTTTGTATGGTTTCGAGATTTGTGAAGTTTTTTCTCCTTTATTTCTTTTGAAATTTGGTAGCATTAAAAACTCTAGTTTTTTTAAGAGGATGAAAAAATAAAATTTTGCACTAATTCTGTGATTTGCCTGTTAAATTTGTATTTTTTTAGACAGAGGTGAGGAGATTCGGAGGGTATGAAAAGTTGGAAAGTGCACAGTTCTAGCTCGGCAACACACCCTCAGTTTGGATTGGAGGAAGAAGAACGACCGCCAACTAAAATGTTTGTCTTCGTCATAGACCACCTCCTGAAATTTCCCGAGTAAAGTGTTTCTTCAACTTGGACAGAGTCAGACAGTGGAGAGAAGTCGAAAACGAGAGATTGAAGAGAGAACACAAGAGAAAAATCAAGATTACTCTTGACACATCATACTCATAAATACAATACAGGATACAAGTTTCAAGTTAAAGAGGAATCCTAAAACACATCACCAAAGTTTATAATTATTATTATTATTTTGTTTACTAATACTGATAATCATTGTCATTATCAGTGGGAGGTGTGTGGAGAAGACATAAAAATCATCATCAAATCAGCTTGTTGACAACCGTTTTTCAGTCAATCAGTCCAGTTCACAACATACACACACACACATACATTTGTGTGAGAATTCAGTCGTATATATATAAATATTTAAAACGTGATACCCTTCAATTCCAGTTTTAGTCAAGTCTCAACGACAACCTAAGAAACTAATCATCAATCAAACCAATCAATTACAATCTTCTCTCTACTAAAATCACAATCATATAGTTTACATTTTTACACCTTGTTTTTATATAATATTTATTTCACAATCATCAAGTTTCAAAGTAATTTATAAAGTGAACTTGAAAAAATATCTACAATATAATATCTATAAAAAGGAAAGTTTTACCACATACATATAATTATTTTTCAAAATATTTAAATATTTTAACCACACTCAAGTCCATCGACAATTGTCGTCAGTGCTTTTGTTTCAATTTGTGCTTTGAAAATCAAGTTTTTGTGTGTGATACATCAAAATCAAACTCAAAATGGCTTTGGATTTATCAGTTTTGTCACCTCCGTGTACTCCTCAAATGGATGTAAGTTTTCCCCCTTTTCTTGTCTTATTTACATCTACTTTTCACTATCTAGGTTTATTTTAGTCCGAAGGTTGTGTCAGCTGTCTATATACTGTATGCATGAGCCTGTTGAGGTTTGACAGGGAAAGTAATGTAAAAGCATATATAGATGGAATTTTATACCTTTAGTATTCAATCTATTTTACATATCGTATTTTTAAAAGATTGTTTAGTTTGATTATATAAAATCATGTGACAGAGTACAGAATTCTCAAGTCGTGATTACCAAGTCATTGTCATTAGTTTCTTGATCTTGTGCTCATAGTTTGTACGAAAAGTAGGAAAAGTAGTAAATAGGAGGTTTATCATCACTGCATCATTAGTGGATAATGTATAAAATGCACATCAATATGAAAATGATTCCCATTGCCACTGTTCATTATTTGTGTCAAACTGTCTCATGTATGCATGCGTTTGACTTTTGTAATCCTTCATCTGTGCTTAGTGTAATATGTAACATATAAAGTTTTCTACATTCTACATTGAAATGAAAAACAACAAATATTGTACAAAATACAATACAAGTAAAGTGTTCAGGTCAATATTGAACATCAGAAATTATTAGAAATAAGTATGCGCATATTTAGTATTAGTTAGCTCAATTATAATATTTGTTTAAACATGCCATAAATATCCACGAGTAAGATGATGTATAATGTGTAGTCAAATCTATCATCATTATCATCATACATTTTTTCCAAATGATATATTACTATTACTATTACGATCATATTATTTATTCCTTGTCTATTATCTAAACTCAAAACTCAAAGTCTAACTCCTTCACTCTTTTCTCTTCCTCTCACATTGAGAAAATTAAAACCAGATAATTCTAGATAAGAACATGTATCTGTGTTTGATGTTTGCTCATTTTAAACTGGAAATAACTGGATTGATTATTATTAACTTTTATTATTATACATTATACATGTTAAAGAGTAATAAGTAAAACCAGTAATTATTAGAGAGAAACGAGAAATAAGAGGAAAGAGGAGAACGTCCGAGTTGATAAAAAAATAGAAAAGAAAAAAAAAACGTTGGATGAGAGCGGCAATAGGTCATCAAAGTACATGTTGTATAATAGTCATGCATATGGACATTGGACTTGGACATACATGCTGGATATTATGGTAGTAATAATAATAATAATCATCATCATCAGCAGTAGGTTATAATTTATAATGAAATGAATGAAACATATAAAATATATATATGTATAGATAGATTGATTCAGCAATATCTCATAGAAAAAAAAATTTGTAGGATAGTAATTATTTTTAGTCGACTTGCTGCTGCCTCTCTTCTGTCAAAGGTCCTGCTCTTTTCTTGACTTGACTTGACTTGACTCGTGAAAATTGATGAAACACTTTTTTTCCCTTAATCATTGTAATTATTATGTGTGTCCCATATACACTTGTAACTAACTGTACATGTATGGATAAATTATAAGTATATCTGAGCCCCACAATGTACATTGTATTCTCTTCAATTCTAAATGAAATGAAATGAGAAATGAGGGTATGGAATATTATGAATTAAGTATGAACTTGAATTAAAATGGAAAATATCCAGTGGAAGTGGAAATATCCAGCTCATGTTATAGATTATACATGTACATATTTGAATTGGAAATAGCAACACCTTTTCCATTCCTCTACATTTATATCATGAATGAAAAGTGGGATTTCAAATTTCTTCAATGAATCAAAGTTTCGTAAATATGTAATGGAATGAAAACTTAAAAGGAAACAAAAAAGTCAAATTATATGAGTGAGTACAGATTTCATGTAATATACACAATAATAGATATATTATGGGTTCATAAAGAAAAAATTGAACGAAATAATAATGTAGAAAATAGAAGAAGAAGGAGAAGACGAAAATGAAAGAGTGAGGAAAGGCGGAATTCACTACGGTGAACGGTGATCACGTCTCGACTGCATGTCTTGGCGAGGAAAGTGCAAAGTCTAACCTGACACTAGACACATGACGTTGTATGTGTGAGTGAGTGTGTGTAGCGTAGTGTATGTATTATGCATGTACATCATACATCTATTTACTTACACAAATTTGTATGATATTAACATTGGATATTTGGATTGGAATTGTAAATTGTAGAATTGAGTCTCGTGCTCTCTCAACTCTCAACTAAATTCAACACACTTACGGACTTGTTAAGTTTATCCATGTCTAAAAATGTTAATATCTCTGTATACCTAGTCGAACTCAAAATTCACAAGTACAAAAGATACAATGTTCGTATTATATACCTATTATGACAATTTACAATGCATAATATACAAGAGGATTATCGATAATTATCATGAAAATGAAAATTTCAGTACTTGTGTCTTGTTTATGATCCAGCTTAAATACACATCAGAAAATCAATCTATTTCCGTTTCTTGTATGAGTTTTGCTGTACATTTTAGGAAGTATTATGTATTAGGAAGAATGATCTACTTTAAAAAATCTCAAATATTTAAATAATTTACAATGACAATCCCGATATTGCGTATTGAGCCTAGATTCATCATTCGTCCATATATTATACATACTTAGACTATAGAGTCATTGTTTTACAAGTAAAAAGTTGTAGAGTAGAGGAAAATGGGAAAATGGAAGTTCCCCAGAAGAGAGATGATAGTGTTTAAAAAAAAGTATGATTTTATATATGTACAACGTATGTGTTACGTGTATTTAAATAAATAACATGACATGAGCCCATGCATGGGGTACAAAGTCCAACTTTCAAACTCAAACTGGGCTCTCCTCTTCATGTACAATGTACAATGCCATATGCCAGTAGAATCAAGATACATACTTATACATTATACATACATTGTATGTTGTATAAAGATAACCGTGCAAGTCCAAAGTGTAACTATGTACGGCGTATGTATACACATGTGTGCTAACCTAAGCATGAAAAAATTGCACTTTGAGACTTTGGCATTGGTTTCGATGCAAAGGCATAGTCATAGGTGTGTCTCATTCATGAATGATGACGAATCCGTGAACCGCCTCAGATTCATCAGTACCATCAATACTATATTATTATAATAAAAAAATATAAAATACACACTCTACAATAACCTCTAGAAGCATTTTGAATTAAAATTAATACTTAGTTTTAGCTTGCAGAAATGCATTGTTATAGCCTTTTTTAGGTACATGCAGTTGGTAGTTGGTAGATGTATACGTGACATGACATGATGACGAATCTCCTCTACTATTCATTCCTTGTATTATGGGATGAGACCATCAAAAATGCAAAATCAAAATTCAAAAATCAAAACCATTGTCCACTATGAATTTCCTCGGATGAAAATGGATTTCATATTTTGCTTTGATATCAATTTTCAAGTTTGATTTGATTTGCAATGTACCCTACAGAATACAGAGAATATGATAGCTGTATGATGCGTAAAAAGTAAATAGTAAGGATATAGCATCGTAGTATTGCATCGGTATCCGGAATCCGTATTTAGTTTGTTTTTTTTTACGACTAAAGGCTTGATTTTGTGAGGAACAAAGAATGAAATATAGACAATTTGAACTCTTTAAATATTTTATTATTATTATTGTTCGTCTATTCATATTCTGTATACTATAATATACTTATAGACAAAAGGTTTGACATTATTATAGAAAAGAGGAGGAGACGGTAGGTTTGTGTTTTGTATATATATGTACATAAGTGTTTGTGTACAGTTTGCATAGTGGTTGGTTAGTTAGTTCGTGGTATAATATAGTAATAGCAATAGTAATACGAGTCTGACAACTTTGTTTACACTCATATATATATACGTAAAATAATAATATCCATGTATCATACATCATACCAAAAGATATCATGTACGTTTTGTTATGCGGGCCAGGCCTATTTTATTATTATTATTATCATCCTCAGTCAGTTACCTACCACGCCGTGTTCACGTGAAAATGTGTAGTGAGAGCTGGCAAAACACGCAGTGAGCACATGCACGTCGTTTCGTCTACGACTCTTTACTTACTCGCTAATCCCAGAGTGTGTGTTTGAGTGTGTACAGTGTACAGAGTACAGTGTACACATGACACATTACGTTATACTCCTTTCTATACACGTATAGTTAAATCTGAGCATGGTGTAAAAAATTAAAGGACTTAATACTCAACATTAGTTGTATACTGTACAGTGTACAGTATGTATTTCTACGTCACTGTCATTCCTACGTCCGTATGTATGTGTAATGTGTATGCATTATGTCCACTGTTGACTATGTATAGAATATAGAATGTAGAATAATGCACACAGAACATATATAGTTCATATTATTGAAATATTCGAGAGTTTCGAGTCATCAAGTCTTCAATTCGTCATAAAATGCATATATATTTATATTTCATATTCTACACGCCTTCTCTCTTTTAAGGACGGAGGACGGACGGTATAGAAATACGAAAGATATTTTGAACCTTTTATTTTTCTTGTTCTCTATTCATTCACATTCAACACACA
Organism: Sminthurinus signatus; assembly: GCA_019776565.1. Lineage (NCBI taxonomy): Eukaryota > Metazoa > Arthropoda > Collembola > Symphypleona > Katiannidae > Sminthurinus > Sminthurinus signatus. The sequence continues at coordinate 67,693 of JABASP010000178.1, forward strand.
GTTTTACAGGATTTGCGTAGAATCAGAGTACATAATAATACATAATAAAATGTGTGCTAATGCATCTTCCATGATATTTACAACTTACAACATTTTATTTGGAATACACAGAATATTTAGTATGTAATACATTGTTTCACATAATTATTATTATCGTCTAGAGTCTAGATTGTAGATTCTATAGATGGTTTCAATGTACAATGTACAACGTATATCTACGACCTACAGTCCACAGTAGTCTCGATAAATACTTACATTTTTACAAATAAATGTTTCATAATATCAAACTGAATGACGGTGATGATGCTGAAGATGATGAAATAATACAAGGGCTATGAAGCCCATGTATGTAGCATGTACAATGTGCAGTATTTTGTAGTCATATCATACAGATTTTGTTCATAAAAAAAGGAAGTTCCATAAAGCAAAAAGTATTAACAGTAACAACAACAAAGAGAAAGAGAAAATGAGGCAGAGTGAGAGAATGTTTTGCCATCAATAGTGGTTCACTGTGCACTCTCTCAACGAGTGATATTCAAGTACAAATTTTTTTCGCGTACTTTTGCTCACACAAGAATACATATTATACTTGAATCTTCCTGTCTATCTGTCTCTCTCTTTGTGTGAGTGTTTTGCATGTTGTGTGCATTTCTGTACCTGAGAGGATTTAATTGTGATGTAGGTTTTTTGTTAATGACAAAAAATATTATTGTAATATTTTGAGGTTGAGGTTGAGTCAGACATTGAATTGGATTGGATTAGATTGGATTTCCTGTACATATAATATCGTTCATGTCTCCCATAAATAAATATGCGTTTAATGCATGCATGTCCTATGTCGTATGAGAAAAGGTTGAAGGATGACCCTGCTTTTTTACAGTTTCTGCATGCATTTTATATTATTTTGTGATGTAATTCATATTCATAATTCATAATGATGTAAAGTATATTATAGTACAGTATTGTTATATGTATGCAATATAGAGGCTTGTACTATTAATTATGAATCAGATATCAAACGTAATAGTAACGTTAGGTTAGGTTCGTTAGGTGGTCTATATAAATATATTATGCAATTTTAGGGGTTTATCAGGTTTACTCCTGTTCAGTAATGGTAATAGGAAGTAAATGCTCCAATAAAAGTTCTTTTCCGTCTTTTTCCTTATACCGGGTGATTCTTTTATCACCGTTTACTCTTTACTCTCTACTCTCTATAGGAGACATCTAATTTTAGAAGAAATTAGATTAAGCCAACACTGTGTGAGCCTTCTGACTTCTGACATGAAATAAAGTCAACTGGATGACTTCACGTGGACTCAAAGGGCATATGATATAAATATGTATTGTGTCATATATCATATACAAATGTAGATGGATTGAGTTCAGTAGCTAAAATAAAAATAAAAATGACTGAGTAAGCAATTTGCAATTTTTTAAATATAAATGTCATATGTATGTCACACATCACACATGGATGTAATATGTTTGTTATTGCCAATTCCAATTTTGCTGGATACTGGGTATGAGGATGAGAAATGAAAGGAGAGTTTTGTAATTCATTTATTTGTAAAAGAACAAGATTATTTATTGTAGTCTTATAGTGCAGTTAATAGTTAATGCATAATTCATGTATATATATACCTAAAATATTGGGGGAAAAGAAGCAAGATCTTTGTGTACATTAAGTAAAAATGGTACGACATGTAAATAAGGAGAATATATAGAATGTAGAATACAGGAGTCAGTCAGTTATAACCTATAAGTCATATATGAGAAGAGAATAGTCAGAGTTCATCCATCCATTTATCCATTTATTCATCTCAACTACATAACTACATATCTCCTTAAATATGTATCCTATCCTGTATATTGTATATTGTATTATGTAAAAATGTAGACGCATGCAATGCATACAATCCACTATCCAAGTATCCAGCATCATTCAGGACGAGTATAAAGTATAAGTAATGAGAGTTACAGGGTAGATTGTAGATTGTATATACACGTATCTAGTACTCTGTTATTATTATTATTATTACTCCATTGCATTATGCCTTAAATCACATTATAACATTACATCCACTACTACTACTACTTATTATACACTGTACTGTACTCTGTACAGTGTACAGTGTACGTTATATTAAGAGGGAACAGAGTGATTGCATTGTACAAAAGTTGTTCATTTTTACACGAGGTCGATTCGTGACGGAAAGTTTGCTTTCTTCAAATGCGTTTCGGATAGACCAATTAACTGTATACATATTATATATATGTTGTATATTATACAGAAAATGTAACATTATCATCATCATCATGTATCCACACATCTACAATCTAGATGCACTTAGTTTTATACATATACATATATATAATATGCATATATTCATATGTATTTTATGTATTTTTTACATATATTTCATCTACCAAGTTTTTGTGTACACAGTACACACTAGATCCATGCATGCACACACAGCAAACAGTGTACAATGTATATGTGCATTTATTTACTCTTTGGTCTTTGTCCTATATTAAATCACTTTTTTTTTGTTTAATCTGATGAAATTCACCTTTCCCAGTTTTATTTAAATTAAAGCATGTACATGTAGTATAGTTTGTCAGTAAAAGTTTAGTTCACTGTCTATATACAGATATCATAATAATATGTACATGGTACATGGTGAAATTGTAAGGAAAACAGAATCATGAATTTTGTCAGTTCTTGTTACAGTTTAAAGTATTAATTATTATTAGTATTATTTATATTTGTCTTCAAATGAGATTATCTGTCATGTACATACTATAAATACATGCATGATACAGCATTCAATTTTAATTTCCTGATGATGATGATGATGATGATGGGAATGTACATGGTATATGTAGAGCACATGAATCATAAAAAATTTATCATCGGGATCCTAAATGTTATTAGAATTAGAATTTAACCATTTGATTCCAAATTCCACCTTTGTACCCATTACATAATGATGATGATGATAATAATAATAATGATAATTAATAATATATGAACGAATTTTATTTGACTTGTATCTGTAACTCTGTTAATTCTCGTTCTTGGTCTCATCTCATTTCTCATTTCATTCAATATTTGATATCATTTGTACGCTTGTGTACACAGTTGATATAAAATATTTAATCATAGTTATAGTTCCTTGTATAGTTTGGTGATGAGCTTAGTTAAATAGAGGGAAATGATGAATGTCGTTTAATGTCAATGTCTGACAATAATTCCTACTACTACTTTTATTTTTAAGTACACAATGAGAATTTTAGACTTTGGATTTTGGGTTCAGATGAAGCAGAAGAAGAAAAGTAGAATTCTTAAAGAATATTGATATGTATGGGACTCATTTTAAGTGTAGATTACCTAATATACTGCATCTTCTTCCTTTTAATGGAATCTATATTATATCTCTCTCTCTGTATTTCGTGGATTGAATTTAAAAGAGAATATTGTCTGATTAATGGACTTGGACGAGGAACACTGTAGGATCTAGGATATGAGAAAATTGAACAAATGTCATTTGTTATGAAATGCGTGATGGGAGCATGTTCAATGTTCACTCTTTCCTTAGTAATTCCATCATTCCATTCTGATGACGTTTACCTCATGATTATAATTATTTTGAATACATAATCCACTTGACTGGTTACTGGTTAGTGGTTGTCAATAATTTTTATATGAATAAGTTTTTGATCAGTCTACATTAATAAGTATGACAAGGTATTACAAGTGCTGAAAAAAAATTTGCAAATGCTCAAAACTTATATATTTGATTCCATGTATTATATGTACATGCATTATTTTTAGCTGTACAAAAAATTATGTAATATTTGACATGCAGACAGTAGCTGAGAAAATTTTGACTCATATGAGAGTGTATG